>PVKN010034410.1:0-11837 GCA_004027915.1 Capromys pilorides
AATCTGTGAAGAATACATATTCTGCTGCTATTGAATGAATTGTTCTATAATTTGCTTTATATAGGATGTCTTACCAAACCCCCTGAGAAGTTTAGGTCTCCCACCCACACAGATATGACACATAGATGAAAAAAGATAGAGAGACCTTCAATGAAAGGCCACCAGTATGCCAACTGCTCTCAGTGGAACAAAGGGCCAAGAGTGCAAGTGACCAAGGCTTTTATTGGTGCCAATCAGGGAGGCAAGTGTGTGTCACCATTGCGGCAGGATGTGTGGGAAGAGAAACTGCAGGCAGGGGCTATAAGGAGAAGCAGCACAAGTGAACCAGGCACAGAGGCTTGCCAGCTGATGATGCAGCAGATCGCTTGATGTATGCAAGGCTGGCACCTCTACCACCAGGGCTGGATCATTCTTTCTGAGTCCCATGGCCTCAGCTGACATGTTACCTCATGTCTTACCCTTGGAATTTCTCAGGAATTTCTCCGACTCTTGCTCAAGACTCAATCAGCAGGGGGCAGTTCTGACACCCTGCTGTAATGAGATGCATTGGTGCCTGGGTCAGTCCAATCACATTCTTTTGGACAGTTCAAGGAACATCTCCCTGTACCTACCCAGCTCTGCATATCTTAGTGAATATGGTTACAGTAAAGGTCAGGTAAAGGAGGCAAGCAGTTTCATTTCTCAGGGGAAGGGGAACACTGCTTGCTGCTCTCCAACTCGGATATTTTTGCTGCTTTTCTGTCTGAATGGTATATCCATTGAAGGAAAGGGGGTGTTGAAGCCCCCAACTGTTATATTAGTCTTTCTCTCGCTTTATATCTAATAATATTGGCTTGATATGTTTGGGTGGTTTTGTGTTAGGTGTATGTAGTTTGCAACTGTTATATCTTCTTACTGAATTGAATCTTTTCTCAATACGTAATGACCCTCTTTGCCTCTATTTACTGGTTTTGGTTTAAAGTCTGCTTTATCAAAAATATCATTACTCCCACAACATTTGGTTTCCATTTGTATAATGTGTCTTTTTCAAGTTCTTCACTACTAGTCTTTATGGGTACCTTTACTAGTAAAGTGAGTTCCTCGTAGGCAGCCTATTTCAGGAGTTGTTTTAATTTTGCACTCATTCAGGCTAAGGCTTTTGATTAGTGTGTTTAATCCATTTACATTCAAAGTTGTTATAGGTATGCATTTCCTCTTGTCATTTTGTTAATTGCATTCTGCTTATTTTGAACATTTTTTGTTCTTTTCCACCTCTTGTTATTTTGGTGACTTGGTAGGTTTTTGTCCTGCTAGGACTTAATACTCTTGTTTTGTAAGTCTGTTCTCCCACTGAGTCTTTTATATTCATATATTTTCATAGTATTAGCCTTTCGTAAACTGTAGGATTCCCTTCAATATTTCTTTTTAAGGCTGGCTGGGTGGTGATGAATTCTCTCCATTTCTGTTTATGGGAAACACATCTGTCCTTCAGCTTTGAAGGACAATTTTGCTGGGAATATTGTTCTTGGTCAGCAGGTGCTTTTGTTTGGATTTTGTTTTTCCAAGTATTTTGTACACATCCTGCAGTTTTCTTCTGGACTTTATGGTTCCTGCTGAGAATTCTGCTACAAGTCTAATGGACATTCCCTTCATAGCAGGTGAGAATGCTTTTTTTCTTGATGTTTTGAGATTTTTCTCTTTTTGTAGTACTTGGACATTTTGACTATAATATGCCTTGGGTGAAATCTGTTTGGGTTGAATCTGGGTGAGATCCTCTGAGCTTCTTACATGTGAATGTCTCCCTCTATTCTCCTTTCTTTCTCTGACTGATTAACTCAAAAGACCTGTCCTCAAGTTCAAAAATTCTTTCTGCTTGTTCTAATCTGACATGAAAGATCTCTGCTACATTTGTTTACTTCATTAAGGTTCTTGGCTCTAAGATTTTAGTTTGGTTCTTTCAGTTTTTGGCAGGAGCTTGAGAATGGGTCTCACTGAGTAGCTCAAGCTGGCCTTGCACTGATAGCAACTCTCCTGCGTTGGCCTCCTGAGTGCTAGAATTATAGGCCTTCATCACAAAGGCTCAGATAGTTTCTTATGAAAGAAACTCTCAGTCATACTTTAAATTATTTTTCCCACTTTTTATACTGTTTGTATGTGTCCTCTTCTATCCCAATGAGTGTTTTAAGACCCTTATTTTAAATTCTTTTTTCTAGCATCTTATAGATTTCTCTCAAATTGAGGTCTATTTCTGAAAAATTATTTTTCTCCTTTAGAGGTGTCGCATTTCTCTGTGTTTCTTTGGTCTTTACTTTGATGTCTGCTGTTTTGGTGTAACACTTGAGTTTTTTTCACCCAATTTTACCAAATAACATTTGTAAGAAAAGAGGTTTTCACTTAGACAAGATACAGGATGCCGGGTAAACGCTTTAGGCTTGGTGATAGGACAGCTCAAAAGCATCATCTCTGTATAATTTGTTCATCATTGACTGATGTCAACAGAGTCTAGGAGGACCTCTATAGTGTAGACTGCATCAGTTAAGGAAGACAGTACTTGACTCTGCAGGGCACTGAGCCTTAAAGAAATCCTTCAGACTCCACAGAGTTGAGCTTTAATGATACTTGGGCTTGTGTAACAGCTGAGGTGTAGAGAATTGCAGCCCTAGGGCCTTCAGGGCAAATAGAGTGATGGCAAGGATTCTGGCACCAGGAGGCATGGTTCCCAAGCCACAGGATGGGAAACAGACTTTCCCCAGGACTCTTACAAAGAAAGTAGAAGATGCCTGGGCCTGGGACACCAGCAGCTACAGTTCTGAACCCATAGGATGGGATAGGACCTTCACCATGCCCCACTGGATGAATGCAGATGATGCTGGCATCTGTGGCATTGTGAATTATGGACTCAAGAAGACAGAGAGGAGCTTCCCTAGGCCCCATGGGGCCAATACTATTGGTTCTGAAACCTGTATCACTGTCATTGGAATGCACTGAAGCTCTCAGTGAATTCGGAGCAGGCAGTCTTGACCTAAAGTGCTGGCCAGCTTCAGGCTCATCCTTTGTCACTCTTCTCTTTAGATCCCATTCCTAGGAGCTGGGATTAAGATCCATGAGAAAAGGGTATCCGACAACCTGCGTCCCTTCCATGACCGAATGGAGGAATGTTTCAAGAGCCTGAAAGCTAAGGTTGAGAAGGAATATGGTGTCCGAGAGATGGTAGGGGCCATCACTACACCTGGGGGATGGGGCAGGGGTGAAGTTGGAGTGGGATAGGGAAGAACTATGGAAATCACAGCCGAAAGGAGATCAGCATAGGACCCTGCCCTCCAGAAGCACCTTCCTGTAAACTTGTTCCCTAAAGTCACCTGCAAATAGGTATTAATTACAAACTAGGGCTGTGTGTACACCAACTATGCATGGGACTGAATGCTTATGCAAGCTATATTACTAAGCACCTGCTATGAACAGCCCTGATCTAAGTAAGCACCTCACATCTACCAGGTCATTTGCTCTCTGTGATATACTAGGCAGATAGGAATGCTTTCCAAACCCTTGTCCCTTCTGAGGTTCAGAGGTGTCAAATACTTTGCAAAAGTCTTTTGCAAAAGACTGAAGGGTAGAATTGGTACCTGGCTCTGTTGACTCCAGAGCCACTGTGTTGGCCATAAGCTGCCTGTCCTCATGAAGCCTTTGGCCTGGTACAATGACATCTTCATCATCTTCCTCATAAAGTACAATCATAGAGTGTACAGTCCCATAGAGACCATCTGCTTCAACCTTCTCACTTTACAGAGACTCAGAATAGGGAAAGGATCCTGGCATGAGCTTCAGACTTCATGGCTCTTGCTCCAGATGTTATCCCTGTGAAATTCTGCAATGCAATTCTGATGATAAATTTTAGGCCAAATTTCCCAGGCTATGAGTAAAGTCTACCACAGGACTCTCCTGTTCAGATACCAGTTGTGCTCTCCAAGAGGCCCACAACATCCACACTTGTGCCTAATTACAAATTTGGGGATTCTCATACCCCATCACATGTAACAATTCACCAGAGAAACTCACCAAACTCAGCAACTCACTATACAAATAATCCTAACTTATGATTGCCTAACTTACCAGTTTTTCAACTCTATGATACTTTGAAACCACAGGACAAGCAGCCAATGTTCTACAATCTCCTGTGTTGCTATGCTAGAATCTTCAGGAGGTTAGGTCTGTTAAACGCATTGCTGACTTTCAAAGTTTTCACCTTAGGATGGGTCTCTCCAGGTGCAGCCCCTTCGGGAGCTGAGGCACACCTGTGATGGTGACTTCAGGCTAGGGTACATTCAGGTGAGCCTGATGGACACATGCACAGGGTGAGACTGAGGAGAGTCCCAAACCTAAGGCTTCAGTGCCCTCAGGATGAAGCCCCCTGTGGCACACTGATGCACAACCATAGGAGAAGGTCATCTGAACTTAATTGTCCACAGGCTTTTCAGGGGTAGCTATGACTGATGAATTATTGACCATCTGTTTGAAATCCAAGTCCAGTGCCCATGCCCTCCCTACAGCTGAGCTGGTGGTAGTAATGGCTCAAAGCCTTAGCCCTATAGTGACTTGGTTGGTCTTCTTGGCATCACTTGTCCCATTCCAGGTCATCTTATTAGCATAAAGTCAGCTATGTCCATAGGGTACCAAGAATGAGCAATACCCTCCCATCGTATTACAATTGTAAGAATTTAAAGATTAGCCCATAGGAACCAGAGAAAAAGGCCGGACAGGAAGCTTTGTGCTGATGACCTGCTCCATCCTACAATTCCATCCTGCCTGAGGGTACAGGACAGGAGGAAGTCTGAGACGCCAAAGCCTCAGCTCTGTCTGCTAACCATTCTCCTCTCCCCACTACAGCCTGACTTTGATGACAGGAGAGTGGGCCGGCCCAGGTCCATGCTGCGTTCCTACAGGCAGATGTCCATCATCTCTCTGGCTTCCATGAATTCTGACTGCAGTACGCCGAGCAAGGCTGCTTCAGACAAGTCAGTCCTCCTTGCCCCCCGCCAGTGCCTGCACTCTCTTTCCCTTCTCCCCAGTGCCTCCTTCCTCCTTGCCTTTTTAACCCTCACATGGCCCATGAAGTTTCTAGGTCTAATGTCATTTTTAGAGAGCCACTGCTGGCTCAGAGACGGTGAGTTTTCCTAACCTGTGGGGACTCACCACAACATCATCCTTCTAGCCCCATAATCTGTGTCCCCTTAGCCCCGTGCTCCTCTCTGATAGACAGGGACATGCACCACCAAGGATGAAACGATCCCATCTTGAAGCACCTCTCCTGCCCCACCACACCCCTTCTGGGTCCCTCCTCCCTTCCACAATCCCAAAGCCTCAGGCTCATCTCTTCCCACCACAACTATTCCAATAATAGATTCTCTGTCCCCAGAACTCATTTCAGGGCCATCACTTGCAATTCTGTACCTAGCTCTTTTATTGAAAAGGAAGTGAGATTTGAGGAATTTGAAGAATTTTCCCAAAGGCATTCAATCAAGAAGTGCCAGAGTCTTGATTTGAATCCAGATCCATGTTTTTAACCAGTATTGGCTTCTTACAATCAGTCTTGATTTTTTTTAACGACTTGCTGCCTTCAATCACATTATATTTTAATTTGAATATTTGAAAATTAAGCAAGTGAGTCCCTAAATTTTCTGCTGGGCCAGCTGATCTGTCCCTGCCCCTGCAGGGACCTGATCCCTGCCAGGAGGTTCCATGGAAGGGGTAATTACAGGTGACTCTGCTGTCCCACTTGCTCTTCAGCTTTGACCTGGATGTGCCCAAGACCCCAAAAGCTGAGCATGAGGAGCCTATCTCCCCGGGAAGCACCCTGCCTGAGGTTAAATTACGGCGGTCTAAGAAGAGGACGAAGAGGAGCAGCGTGGTATTTGCAGATGAGAAAGTGGCAGCGGAGTCAGACTTGAAGCGGGTGAGTGGTGGAGGCGGGTTTCCTAGCCAACCCTGCTGACAAAGCTCTTGTGCAGGAGGACACCCAGGGCCATGAGGCATGGCCACGTGCCTGTGGGACAGTGGGTGGCATGGAGGTGGAGCTGGGAAGTAGGGAAGGAACATTGTGGAGCAGGAATGGGTGGATGAAACAGGGAGATGGCAGCTGAACTCAGGCCCCTGGACTCCAGAGCTCATAGGGGTCCTTTGGAAGGCTGGGGAAAGGCTCCCGCCTGATGCTGAGCCAGGTGTTCCTACAGCCCCAGTCCCCTCTCTCTAGGGCCATTCCAATCACAGCCGTCTCAAACTCTATTGCAATCCTTCAGAGCACTAAAGGTCTAGACAAAAACTTTGCTGCTCTGACTTTGAGTGTTTTGGTTCTATAAATTAATAGCCGGTAATGAGAGTTAGCACCAGACTGCCCTGAGGTTCAATCTTAGCTCCCCCGAGGCAAAAGGCTTATTTTATATTCTGAAGAACTGGGAGGGAGAAAAAGATTAATTGTTCTATTTTTCTTTCTTTTTTTTTTTTTTTGTGGTACCGGGAATCAAACTCAGTACCTTGTGCTTGACAAGCAAGCACTTTGCTGCTGAGCTAGCTCAATGACTTTTAACTGTTCTTGAAAGGCCCTTCACAAACTTCCAAGTGGGCTTCAGAGTTTACTTTTGCCAGAGGCAACAGAGATGGGCCTGGGCTTGTGCTTCGCCCCTCCTGCCATGGTCTAAACATGTGCCCTGCAGTATCCCCTGGAATTGGGCAATGAGCCGTGACCAGATGTGGTAGACTCACCTAGAAAGGGCGTAAACCAGAGTAAAGGAGTCAGACTCATAGACATCAAGCCAAGCCCTCACCCCTGCCCCTAGGGATCATGTTTGCCTCATGCTCAGCCTCTGTGGTATGTGTGTGCATGTGATGTGTCCTCCCAGCTCTCTAGGAAGCACGAGTTCATGAGTGACACCAACCTCTCGGAGCACGCTGCCATCCCTCCCAGGGCATCCATCCTCTCTCAAATGAGTTTTGCCAGCCAGTCCATGCCCACCATCCCAGGTAGGCACCCTGCCACCAACAGCATTGGAGAATAGAGGTAGTTCGGGTTGCCAGCATCGAGGGGTGAGGAGAGGGGAACTGTCTGTACAGGGTGGAGCGGGCCAGACATCCTGGGGTGAGAGGCTTTGCCCTCCCCCACAGCCACCCCCACCCCCTCAGAAAGCTATCCCAGAAAGCTCTACCCAGGGCTGAGGGAGAGGTCTGAGTCCTGCTGGCCCCCAGCATCCGGCAAAGCCCTCCCTGGGCATGTCCCCAAGACCCACAGCTCTTTTGTGGACGTAGATTTCCAGTTTTGGATGTAGAGAACTCGCCACGAATCTTACAGCTGCAGAGGATTTGCCTGGATGCTGCCCACTTCCCTCTCACGTTCACAGAGGACGGTGGCAGCCAACAGCTGACTTTCTGACTTTCTAATTAACAGTGGGCAGCCAGCACAGTGTGCGCTATAGCAAAGACACTCGCTGTGGTCCCAGCACCAGCTGGCGCCAGGCCCTGCCCAGTTACTCTCATTGTTTTACACCACAGCACACGTGTACAGAGAAAATCACACCACTCTCGCCTTTATGCACATGTGGTGAAAGCTATGAGAATGGCTGTTTCCAGCAGATCCAACTGATTGTTAGCATTCTCTGCTGCCATGTCTAGCCTACTAACAGCAAAACCAGCGTTCAGAGTGGTGGCTGATGTGACTGGTCTCTGGGACACCAAGCTGAGGCTGCCACCATCAGGCCTTCCAGTCATTGCCCAAGATGACACTTAGGTCGGAGGCCCCCCGCCTCTGCCTTTGGTGAAAAGGAGAAGTGCAAGGTGACTGTTGGTGGAGGAAGGTGAAGGGAAAGGATCTGACACTGCCTCCCCATCTCTTGGTCAAAAGCTCCAGGGTTCCCTGAGGAAGCTGAGGGCAGAGTAGTAGTGAGGACCTGCCACTTGCCTGCCTCCACGTTTCTAGCCCAGAAACCTTGGACAGAGAGGCTTATCTGACTGTGGACCAGAAGGCAGGTCCACAAGCTGCAAGACTTGACAAGTCCCTCCCCTAAGAGCACAGCTTCTTCAGCCCCTGGAGCAACAGAAAATAGGACCCCATCCTGTACAGAACATGCGTTCTGGGGCTGTCCACCAACTTGTCACGTGTCTGCCTCCCCCAAGACACCCCTGTCCCATAGGGTTCCCTCTTACATTCTCTCTCTCTCCCTCCCTCCCTCTCTCTCCTCTCTCTTCCTTCCCCCTTGCCCTCCCCCTCCTCCTCCATTGCCCCTTCCCCTCCCCATCTTCCCTTGTCTCTCTCCCCCCTCCCTCTCCCTCTTCCTCTCCCTGTCCCTCTCTCTCTCACCTGGGTCTCCACTCTCCTTCCAGCTCTCACACTCTCTGTGGCAGGTGGGAATAGCCTGGATGAAGCCAACACCTCTCCCCGCCTCAGCCAGACTTTCCTCCACTCTTCAGACTGTGACAAGAAGACTCTAACAAGGAAGAAAGTCAATCAGTTCTTCAAAACAATGGTAAGGACCCAGTAGCATGACAGGAAGGAGGGTGCTGGGACAAGGAAGAGAAGAGAGCAATGCACAGGCTGTGTGCTGTATGAATTCACATATGGCTGCTCTCAGAAGGCATGGTCAGGAGGTCCTGAGGCCTGGGACACATGCCCAGTACCTTTTCTGGACCCTGCTTGTCTCCTCTGACCAAGAATGGCCCCATGGAGATCCCACGGGTCCCTGTGACCTCAGAACCAGTAGGTGGCTTATCCCTAACCAAAGATGGCCTTTTGAGTACCTGTTCAACACTAGCAGTCAACTGTCTGTGGAACCTGAAAGTTCTCTTCTGAGAGAATCATTTTCCTAGTCTACTTATTTTTAAAAATTCACCAAACTAAAAGTTAGCTTTGAATTACTGACTCTTGAAATCCCATCCCCTGTTGTTGCTTGTAAGTTTTTGCTCAAGATCAAGAGGGAACCATGGCACTTCTGATCCTCAAGGTAATGTTAAATCAGAACTGCTCTACTCTAAAAATCACAAGGCTGCTTCAGGCACACCTGAGTCAGTAACCATGCTAAGCATGTCCCTATCATTATCCTGTTTGGTCTTAACTATCTATCCTCTTGAGGATTTGATGAGGCTCACATAATAAATGATGTGCCCAAGCTCAGAGAACTAAGGAAGCATTGGGGGCCAGCACAGCTCCAGCCTAATCACCCTCAGTACCATCTTTCTAACCCGACTCCAGGGCATGACACCTGTCCCTCCGTCGGCTTTGGGCACAGGTCAGCGCGTACAGCCTGGGAGGCTCTACTCCAGTGCTCATGAGAATCCTGCCTCTGCCTCAGGTTGTGTTTGTTATTCCCTTTCCCTGAACAGTTGGCCAGCAAATCCCCTGAAGAAGGCAAGCAGCTTGCGGACTCCCTGTCCACTGACCTGTGAGATGCTGCAGACCACAGCTACCTGGGGCCTGCCACAGCAGGATTTCCTGGAGAGATGTCCAGCTGCAATATCTGAGCCTCAGAGAATGGACAAACTGCTCCTAGAAGTGGTCCTCACCCAGAAGACAGAAAGGAGATGATTGAGTCCTAGCATTTGGCAACATCGATCCTGCCTTCACCTGTGGTGGGCTCAGTATGGGAGATGACCCCATGGATAAGGAAGCCCCACGCTGGCCTCTTGGACAGAAGAGGAGCCTTCAGGCTCTTTATATGCTCCCCCTCACATCCTAGCCACATCTTCTCAAAACCCAGCTTTTTAGGTCTAAGGAGCTGTGTTTTCATTTCATTGTCTAGGTCCCAGTACTTAATGGAACAGAGATGCTTTTAATTATTCTTATTTTTAGTTAACATTTTTTTTTTCTTTACATTTTATAACACAACCACCCAGCTTCTTTTTTAGCTGATCATCTCTAAAGTGTGGTACTTTCTTACTGACAATAAAAATGGTCTCATGACTCCAACAAGTTTTGTCACTTCATTCTGTTAGCTGAATTAGTTAGCCTAGGAGTAGGAAGCCCCCAGCATGGAAACCAGGCCAGGAGGCTGCAGATGTGGAGTCTTGGTGCCATCCCAAAGCCAAATTTCCCCACATCATCCATGCTACCCTTAAGAATCTTCCCTATAATTCTGGTTTCTTAGGAACCAAAACCTGGGGCCCCAAGATGCTGAGAAGATCCCACCCGAGTCTTCCTCTATATCATCCAAGCAGGAAAGACTTTGCTATCACCTTCCTCTGCTCTGGAAAGAAATAGA
The DNA here is from genome assembly GCA_004027915.1 of Capromys pilorides. Taxonomy (NCBI): domain Eukaryota; kingdom Metazoa; phylum Chordata; class Mammalia; order Rodentia; family Capromyidae; genus Capromys; species Capromys pilorides. The sequence continues at coordinate 10,218 of PVKN010034410.1, forward strand.
AAAGAAATCAAGCCTGGTCACCTGAAAAGATCCCAATCAAATACTAAAGTGCTAAGAAAAGAGAGATCTTAGAGTCACAGGAGTCAGGGTCTAAACTATAGATCTTGTCACCAGGCCAATGGTGATTTGTGTTGTCATTGGAGGAGTCCTCAGCCTTCTCATATGAGGCCCAAGGGAGATAAAGAGTCCCATCCAGCGGCAAAAAGGGAGCAAATCCCACCCCAACAGCCCGCAGGGAGCAGAGAGCTGAGCAGAGGAGCAGTCCAGGCAGGAGGCTTAGGATTCCACTTGGGGAGGAAATTGACTCGAGGTTGGTGGTGTGGTGGCATACCTGTGATCCAAGCACTCTGCAGGCTGAGGTAGGAGGATCACAGTGAGTTAGAGGCCATCCTGGACTAATGAGTTCGAGCTCAGCCTGAATGATGTAGTGAGACCCCGTTTCAAAAACACCAAGGTGGGGGGAGAGAAGTTGACACTGGGTGGTTGTTGAGCACAGGGCAATTTGGGGTACAACATAGGACAATATAGAGGTCTTGAAGTGGACAAGAGGCTGAATCCCTGTGTTCCAGTTGGAGATGAGAAAGGATGAACACAGCCCAGATATACTGAACCCTGACAGTGTTGTAGACACAATAAGAATTCAGTTGTTAAATCTTAGTAGCAGTTCTAGGAGGCTGGTACAATTATTACCCATCCAGATGGAGAAACCAAAGCATAAAGGCAGGAAGTCACCTGAAGAGTGGAATCGAGCTCAACTCACGGTCCCAACATCCTAGGCAAGCTCATGTGCAGAGCCACCCAGAGGAAAAGGACCGGAGAGTCAGGGAGCGACACATCTTCCCAAGCAGACACCAGCGCAGACACTCTTCTCCTGTCTGCCCATCCTTTCCTCTGCGTTTCCTCTCTGCTTTAAGTTGGAGCTCTTCACATCTGCTTTTTATCTCAGCACAAACTAATGAAATCTAAGTACTGAATCTTAAAATGTAAGCTTTCCCAACCACCAGTGGGCAAAAAAGGAACATCTGAATTAGGCAAAGACAGTTGTTTCCCCTTTGCACACAACTCCAGAAACCCAAATATGCTCCTTTGCTTTGGCCCTGCAGATGTTATTTCTCATGAAGGTGGCTTGTGACGCCCCCTGACATGGAGATTGCTGATCTGCTGGGAGAAAATATTTTTTAAGTAATTAAAGGAAGTAGAAATCTTTTATTTATAATCATCTCTCAGAGATTTTACCCACTAGGCATCTTCTTATTTCTAACTTTTTAAATTTTAATTTAACTTAATTTAATTTTGATAAGAACAAAAGAAAGAATATCAGAAACAAAGGAACAGAGTAACACACAACAATACATATGTTACAGATTTTCAAAACAAGACCAGCTAACAATGGTTGATATATTGTCTCTCAGATTAATAGCTATAGTTATGTATGTTTTTACAGATGCGGCAACCTCCGAGATCTCCATCCTTTACCGACACGTCTCTCTTCCGATCTAAGGGGAAGAACTGTGTCAGAAACTTAGCTGAAGGTATCACAGTAGTGACTCTCCTGTAAAAAGCCGCAATGTCAGGGGATCAAATATTGCCTGTTATTAGAGCATGGTTTTTGTATTACAC
>PVKN010034411.1:0-11835 GCA_004027915.1 Capromys pilorides
AACTTATTTATTTATTTTTATTTTTTGTATATTATGGCTGGCTCAGCCTGCCCTGGGGGTGGGGCTGGCACAGCATGTGGTTCCACGGATCCAACCGCGGTCCCTGCATTTGCCTAAGCTTTCATAAGCAGATGCTTTAGACTGCTGAACCATCTCGCCAGCCCGAGTTCAATTCTTGGTACCACCAAAAAAAAAAAAAAAAGCCTGGCATAGTGGCACTTGCCTCTAATCTCAGCTTTTTTTTTTTTGCGGGACTGGTGTTCAAACTCACAACCTTGCAGTTGCTAGGCAGGCACTTGTGCCACGGAGCTATCTCCCCAGCCCCTCTAATCTCAGCATTTGGGAGCCTCAGGCAGGAGGGTCCCCAAAAGTTTGAGGCTAATATGAACTGCACAGCAAGAATTTGTCTCACAGGACTAAAGAAAAGGGCTGGAGAGAGAGCTTAGCAGAAGCGCCTCCTGCCTGGCAAGTGCAAGGTCCTGAGTTTGATCCCTGGAACTGAAAAAAAAAAAAGGAAGACCATTATGAATAAACCAGAGCCAAAAGCAGCAGTCCAGAGAAAGCATTCTTTATTCCTTCACCCCTGTACTTTATGTCGCGAGTCAGTTCTCCCCAGGTGGAGCATACCCAACGGGATTGTTTTGCCAGAGCCCACTCTGGCTCAGTAGTGGTGGGGCTAGGTGGGCGAGGTCAGAGGCACAAGCTGCCTCAGGCAGCTCTCGAAGCCCCCTGCAAGGGCAGTTGTGCCCTGACAGGGAGAGGGCCGCCTCCCCGCTGTGCCCCTTTGCAGAGTGGAGCACTGTCCCGCCTCTTGGGGAGGCCCGCGGCTGCAGAGCACCTACACTCCTGCTCTGCCTGATGTGTGGGCACTCAGGGTCCCTGCCTTTCTGCCCCGTCAGCCTCCCGCCTCCCCAGCTCTCCTCTGCCACTTCCAGGACTCACTTGGGTGTTTCTCCCCGCTCTCCTCTGGTTGGCTCGTCTAATCCCTGCGGTTACCTAACTACCCATGCTGTCAGAGTGGGGGAGAGCTGCTGCTGCTGCGTAGGAAAGGGCTGTGTTTACCGCCTCTCCGTCCTGCCCTGCACCTTCTGCCCTGCCCGCAGCTGTGCTCTTTGAGGGCAGAGGTAGTGGAGCACAGGCTATAAAGAGGCCCTGCTCCCTCATGTCCTGCTGGGGAGGAGATGACCTGGCTGGCTGTCCCCGGAGTGGGGCATGCTGTCACTGCAGCAAGCCAGGAGGAGAAGGAGCTGGAGATGGGTAAAAAGCTAGCAGGAGGCCCATGGAGGACGCTAGAAGGCTGCCCTGTCTTCTCCACTTTGTCCTGGTGTCATTCGGAGGCCAGGATGTCGGTGCCTGCCTGTCCCTTGCAGTCCAGCCCGGCAGGCGTGAGGAGCAGCAAAGCAGAAACAGATCCAGGCCACAAGCTGCCCTTCCTTGAGGCTTCTCAGGCAGTGACTTGGAGTCCTTTTAGTTTTCCTCTATTTATCTTTCCACTGGAACTAAGTAGCTGCTTGCTAAGCTTTGGTGGAGACTTTACCCCCGCCGGGTTCCCCAGTCTTGGCGTTGCCTTTGCCTTCGCAGCTGGCTACCTCAGCAGCACCCCTCGTGTTGTCCACTGAGAACCGGGCCTCCCTGCCCCTTCCTGGCTGAGCAGCCTTAGGAGCAGCGTCCAGACCCAGGGGCTCCTGAGAGCTCCAGCTGATGGGCGCGGGCGGCTGAGAAGTCTCGCTTTGGCTCTCAAGCAGGAGGAACAGCTAGAGTTTAACTAGAGGGAGGGCTTCCATTGCGGTCTGAGCCGCAACCTTTTCGCTAGTTTTTCAGTCAAGTAGACATCTGGCTTCCTGGGGAGGGGAAGTGGCCAAGTGTCCGAATGCTAGCACGCAGGAGGGACCTCAGCTCTTGAGGGCTGGCTCTGACCTTGCCTCATAGAGCTGTCACTCACAGTCCCAAGGGTAAGCAGGAGGTGGGCTGACAGTGTCCTCTTGAGCATCCGAGGCTGCTTGTCCTTGGCCCTCAGCTAAGGGAGAAGACTTCTGCGCCTCGGCTTCTTGGAGACCGAGCTCAGGGGTGATGCTGGTCCTGGGCCCTGAAGGTCCCTGTGCTCCTCTGATACCTTCCCGGGAGCTGGCAGAACTGACCGCTTTGCTTCCCTTGGTCCCCTCGGGGTGGCAGCTCTTGCTTTCGGGAATGAAGCTAACTGGCAGGCACAGGGACTTCTCAGAGCCTGGGGGGACGTTCTCTGGCTGAGCCGTTTCTAAAGCCAGGAGCCCAGGTTCCTCGCACGGGGCTCGAGTTTCTTCCCAAGGACAGATGTCGGCCATGGTGCCCCTTATTTTATTTCCTTCTGGATCCGTAACCTCCCACTGACAGAGCTCTGCTATCTGGGTCCCCAGGCTGCCTGCCCTGTGGAGACTGCCTCTGTTGTGGTCAGTGTCCAGAGCATCTCCCTGCAGGACGAGGCCCTCTGACCCTGCACTAGCCCTGAGGCCAGCTGTGTCCCCTTCTCCGCTCAGTGTCACCGCCACTTCTGGGAAGTCTCCTTCAGCTTCCGCAGATCCTGCTTTCTGGAGGAAAGCCTGTGCTTGCCCTTGGGACCCTCCGGCTGCCGCCCGTGCCAGGGTCCCCTCCCCTGCTGCCCCTGGACCCAGCTCCCAAGGGCAGACCTCTGCTCTCCTGGTGGAGGACGCCTCTTCCACGTCCCATGGACACACTTCTGCCACCTGGGCCCCCCTGCGGCCCACAGCCTCTGAAGCACTTGAGGCCTGTGGTGACAGACTGCCACCGTCTCGACTGTCCCCACAACCCACAGCCTCTGGCTTCCCGCAGGCCACCATCTCAGGCATTTCCCCTCCAGGATCTGGTAGTCCTGGCTCTTTTCCCGTCTCCTCTGGGTCTCCCTTTCCATCTTGTCTCAATGCCCCCTTCTCGGGGACTTTCTCCATGGCCTCCCAGGGACAGACCTCAGCCTTGGCCCTACTATCAGCTTTATACACATCCGGGTCTGGAGCATCCCATGGGCACACGTGGACAACGCTGGCCCCGGCACTAGCTTTCGGTTGGGCAGGGCGCTGGCCGGCTGGGTGGGGCAGGGAGCCCTCTGGCGCTGTGCTGTCCCCTGGATGGACCACCTCTGGCGCCTCACCTGTGCCTCCCCCATCCTCAGCCGGAGCTGCTCCCTGGGTCTCGTGTTCCAGGAGGGAGCCCTGTTCCAGTTCCCCCTTCGCTTCCACACTGCCCTCCAAGGACAGGTCTGAGACCTTGGGGACCAGGGCGGACAACTCCCCCAAGTCCTGCTCCTCCCAAGGACAGACAGCTTTCTGCTCTTGGCGTTTTGCCTCCAGTTCTGCTGCGCCTGGTCCCAGGGAGGAAAGCCTTCCCTTTTCTAGAATTTCTTCCCTGTGCCCCAAATCTTGCTCTGGTCCCTGCCCCGCAGTGCCTTCAGTTACCTCCCAGGGACAGATCTTGGCTTTGTCACTGGTGGGAGCTTCCTGCACGTCCCAGGGACACAGCTCAGCTGGTCTGCAGCCCGCACGGCCCGGATCCTGGAGTCCCGCTCTGGGCCCCTCAGTGTCCAGAGTGTCCTCACGCTGACAGGAGCCCCCTGGACCTGAGGCTTCCCCTTCCACGGCTGGCCTCCCCCGCATCTGTGTCTCACTGGGCCCAGAACCGGCACAAGCATTTGGAGATTTCCTGAGGGCCTCAGCTGCCTGGGCCCTTTCGTCCCCGGCTCCAGCGCCCACCTCCCAGGGACAGATCTGTGCCCTCTCAGCCGGCAGGGCATCCTCCACTTCCCACGGGCAGACCTCGGCAGCCCTACTTCCTGCGCTGCCTGACTTCTGGGGAATAACTTGGGGTCCCTGTGAGTCTCGGGGACCTGGCGGTGGGGGTATGCTGCTGGGGTCCACATTCTCCCAGGGGCAGACTGCTTCCTGCCCTGGGGCCTGCGCCTCAGGCCTCTCCCTCGCAGTGACATCCTGGATTTCTGCTTTTCCTGACGTCTTCTCCTTAGCCTTCTGAGAGTCGCCTCCTCTAGCTGTCTGTCCCGAAGTCCCATCCTCTGTTCCCTCACTGACCTCCCAGGGACACACCTCTGCTTTCCCGGGGACAGGCGCATCTCCTGACTCCCAGGGACACACCTCGGCTATGCTGCCGCCTGCACTCCTTGAGGCCTGCAGGGGGACAGCCGAGGGGCCCCGGAAGTCTGTGCTCTCCCAGAGACCCAGAGACTGCAGGTCTCCTGCCAGCTTCTGTCCCTGCCAGAACGCTCCTTTCTTAGGGGTGCTCTGCCCTTCCTGGGGGAACTTCCTCTCTCCCTGGTCCCCGCCGTCCACCTCCCAGGGGCACAGCTCTGCCTTGGTAGGCTGAGGGGAGCAAGCCTCCGTGCCAGGGGCCTCCCCCTGTGGCTTTTCCAGCTTTTTCCCGTCTACCCCGCCCTCGACGCCTGGGTCAGCGCCCTCCCAGGGACACACAGCCTCCGGGCTGCGCACCAGCTTCTCCGGCTTCTTCCTAGCTGGGGCAGCTGCCTCTCTGGGCTCTGATTTCTCCATGGCTGCCCCCCTCCCTTCCTGGGAGTCACCTAAATGCTGTCCGGATGCCGTTCTCTGCGGGGTTCCTTCACTGACCTCCCAGGGGCAGATTTCAGCTTTGTTGCCACTGTCCAGCCCACCTGTGTCTGGCTTGGTCACTTCCCAGGGACACACCTCTGCCACCCTGTAGTCCACACTGCCCTGGGGCTGGAGGCCACCTTTGGGTGGTTCCGGGCACCCTGCCGGGGCTTCCTTGGCTTGCTCAGCACTTCTGTCCCCAAAAACTTGCCTCAGAGTGGCAAGCCCCATTTTCCCCACTCTTTCAACCTTGTGGCCCGCTGGGCCCGGGGGCGCCTTCCGGCCTCTGTCTTCTGGCGGCTGCCTTCTGCCCTCTTGGTGACAGACCTGGAGCATCCTGCTGGTGTGCGCGTTCTGCTGGTTCTGCAGGGACTCCTCGTCCTCGCAGGGTGCCAGGGCCACCTGTTTGCTCACCACCTTGGGCCGGCCCAGCCTGGGGGACCGGGGGGCGACAGCCCCAGCTGCTCCCTCAGCCCTGTCCTTCTCCACCACCGGGCTGGCCTCGCCGCCCTCCTTCTCCCGGTACGTACTCCGGGACCGCGTCAGCGCTTTGATGGCCAGGCCCAGGCTGCGCATGGAGCCCTGCTGCACGGGCGTCTTCAGGCTGTGGGATTTTGAGAAGATCTTGGGCCTGTTCTCATCCCCGTCACCCGCTTCCCCCTGCAGTCGCCCGCCCTCTGTGTCCATCTCACTGTCCCCTGCCACCCTCTTCTCTACCGCCACAGAGAGGGCTCTCCAGAGCTTGGCTCGGGCTGGCGTGGAGGGGTGGCTGCCTTGCTCCGGCCCCAGGACGCCCTCCTGGGCCATATTTTCTTTCTTGACTGGCAGTTCCGCGTTCTCCCAGGGGCAGATGTAGGTGAGTAAGGTGGGGCTTTGGGGGGGTCGTGGGACTGGTGCCAGGGCAGGGATGGGCACTGGGGCCAGGGTAGAGCTGGGAGACAGCATGTGTGGCTCTGCCAGGCAGGCCCCAGACAGGCCCAGGATGGGTGAGGAGACCTGGTGACGGATGGGCGGGTGAGGCAGCCTCCTGCTGCCGCCCTCCTCCTTGAGCCTCCCAGAGGCCCGAGTGCCGTCCATGCTGCTGCTCTTCGCAGGGGAAGGTGGGGCAGACAGGGGGGCGCCCCGGGCCCGCTCCAGCCTCCTGGCAGATGGCCTCCGCAGCGGGCTGGCCGCAGCCGCCTCAGCCTTCTTGCGCTCCTGCCTCTCCTTAGCCTGCCGGTAAGTCTCCTCCAGGTAGGCCTGGCTGGCCACCAGCAGGGCCCGTTCCGTGGAGCCAGCCGCAACACTGAGCGACTTCTGCAGGGAGCTGGGCCGGGCCCGGGGCAGCCGCTCGCACACCGTCAGGTTGTGAGCGCTGGCTGAGCGGAAGCCAAGGGCGGGCGGCCCTGCGGCAGGCTCCCGGCCCTCTGGCCGCAAGACCTTCCTCGACGGGGTCCTCTGCAGGGGCGAGCCCAGGAGGGGCGGCTCCTGCTCCCCGTGCAGGTCATAGGTACTGTGGGACCCCAGGGCCAGGGATCCGTCAGCCTCCTGGTGGCTGGGGCTGAGCAGCGGGCGGCGGGAGGAGCCGGGCAAGCTGTTGCAGCCCAGGGAACCAGAGTCCCTGGAGTGCTGCCGGGCCAGGGCCTCAGGGAACTCCGCCAGGCACCTCATGAAGGAGCGGCCCAGGCCCTGGCGTGAGCTGCCCCGCTTCTTGGGCAGATGGGGGTTGTTCACAGCCATCTCCTTGGTCTTGCGGACCTCCAGCTGGGCATATAGCTTCTTCAGCTCTTCCTGCGGGGAGGCAGGGGAAAGCAGAGCTGCAGGTGAGGGCTGCCACACCTGTTTATCCTGGGGACCTGCACATCAGGCTGAGTCCCTCCTCTCCTCAAAAACAAAATGGGGGGGGGGGTTGGGGAGATGGTGTTGTGGCACAAGTGCCTGCCTGGCAAGTGCGAGGTCGTGAGTTTGAACTCCAGTCCTGCAAAAATCAATCAATCAATCAATCAATCAATCAGAATTTCTAGCCAGGGATGGTGGCACACGCCTGTGATCCCAGCACAGGCTGAGGCAGGAGGATCATCTTGAGTCCAGGACAGCCTAGGCTACATGGTGAGACCATGTCTCAAAAAAACAAAAATTGGGCTGGGGAGACAGCTCAGTAGAATAAGCGCTTGCCTGGCAAGTGCAAGGTCCTGAGTTCAATCCCCAGTACTGAAAAAAAAAAAAAAAAAAAAATTGTGTGCCCATGTTAATCTCCTTGAGAAGAAAATAAGAATGAGCCTGTTTTTCCTATGTAAGCTCAGGGAGATCTTCTTTTGTCTAAAACCTGCCAGGTTCAGGGAAAGCAGATTCTGGGGGACAGGTATTGTGGTACATGCCTGTGATCCCAGCACTTGGGAGGCTGAGGCGAGAGGATCGCTTTGAGTTTGAGGACAACCTGGACTACATGCTACATAGTGAGTTCAAGGCCAGCCTAAGCCACACAGAGAAACTCTGTCTCAGTAATTAATTAATTAAAAAACCTGAGGGGCTGGGAGATAGCTCTATGGTACAAGTGCCTGCCTGGCAAGTGCAAGGTCATGAGTTCGAACCCCAGTCCCGCAAAAATAAAAATAAAAATAAAAAACCTACCAGGGTGTCTGCTCCCTGCCTGAACTGCCTACAGCTGCCCCTAGGTCACCAACTGTCCTGCTCTGCTGGAGACCGAGGGGTTTCTTAGTCTACTTTCCTGGGCTCTGCTTGCAGCTAGAGCTCTAGCCTGGTGCATGGCCAAGCCTTCAGGCTCTGGGTCCCGGGGGCTCCTGTCCTAGGGGGAGTTGGATGTGGCTTTGTTCTGAGTCAGGGTGCACTTGAGGGTGGTGATGGGGAAGTAAAAGAATCTCAGTGCAAGGGAAAACCCAGGGGACCTGCCGTGGCATTCAGCCCAGGGAGTGCAGGGAAAACGCGTTCCCTCTGCCCAGGCCTTGAGAGCTGGTACCCACGACGTCCGGTGGTGGCGCGCGCCTACCCGAATGTCCCCGGGATCCAGGCTGTGCCCGCTCCCCGCTGACGCGACGCTGCTGTTCAGGTAGGAGCCCGAGCGCTGCAGGTCCAGCTCGTCCTCGTACACCTCGTCCAAGATGGCCTCGTGGGGCGGCACCCCTGGCTTCTGGAACTGGCCAGGGCGTGCAGGGTGACACGGTTCACCAAGGCTCCCCATCCACACCTGGTCTCCCTTTCCCCTTCTCTGATTTGGAAATCCCGGGTCTGAGAGTTTTACCACCACCCTCCCCGCCCTTCTTGGGGTGACCCGCCCTCCTGTCTCCCCATCCTTAGCCCTGTTCTTCGGCTCCTACACCTGTCCCTGTCACTGCTTCCAAGCACATCTGCACAACGCACCAGCCTTCCAGTGGTGCTGAAAGGACCCCATCCAGAGTGGATGGGGGCAGCGCATAGCTCCCCAACCTCCTTAGCTAGGGCTCCTTTGCCCCCAGCACCGTCCGTTATCCTGGCCATGACCTGCAGGGGGCGCTGTTACCAGGGCCCAGAAGCCCTCACCTTAGGGATGAAGATCAGGGCCAGCGTGGTGGTGACCGTGCTGTGGGTGTGAAAGAAGCAGAGGAGGAGGGTCCAGTCCGGGTGCAGGGAGGGGGCCAGCAGGAACCTGGAGCCGGGTGGGAGGGAGGAACTGATCAGCCAACCCTGAGCCCTGTCGCTCTGGGGTGGAGGTGCTGCCCCAAGGTTCCGCTCAGCCCCACCTCCCGGAAGCCTGCTGGGCTCGGCGGCCTACACCACAGGACCAGGTCCCCACGGACACCCACTGGCTAAGGGATAAGGGAGACAGCAGGGAGAAGTGAGGGTGTGGAAGGCAGACTCTCTACAGGGTGGCTTACAGGACCCCCAACGGGCAGGGGCGGCTTGGAAGCGGCTGATATGTCCACCAACAGATGAATGGATAGAGAAAATGTGACATTTACACACTATAGAGTACTACTGTGCCCTAAAGAAGGAAAAGCTTGTCTTTTATAGGAAAACAGATACACCTGGAGACCACAAAAGTGAAATAAATCAGAAACAGGAACTCCTACATCACATGGTTTCTCTTATATGAGTAACTTTAAAAAAAAGAAAGAATAAAAGATAAATGATAAGAAATAGGGAACTAGATTTTTTCAAGGCAAAAAAGGACCCAGAGGAGGAGGGAAGGGAGAAGGACAGGAGGAGGGGATGTAAAAAGAATTAAAATGTGTATTGTAGATGCAGCACTCGCCACAAGGAATGTAAATATTATGTACAGCGGACATGTTAATAAAAATGTTTAAAACTTTTTGTTTCCTTTTTTTTTTTGAGAAGAGGGTCTTGCTGTGTGGTTCAGGCTGGCCTCAAATTTGCAGTGACCCTCCTGCCTCAGCCTCCCACGTGCTGGGATAACAGGTGCGCGCCACCACACCAGGCTAAAAATTAAAAAATGTGAAAGGGATGGTGGTTGGGAGTGGGGCTTGCTTCCAGGTTTTGTCATCTGGCGGGGACGTGGGGTGGAGGCTGTGGGAAGGTGGGCGGTGGTGAGTGGGTACCAGGCCGTGAGAGCCGGGCGGCGCCTATGCTCACTGGGCGGTGTGGAAGGCGGCGGAGAGCAGCAGCTCGTTGTGCAGGGCGATGCTCAGGTAGCGAGGCTCGTGGAAGGCCGAGGGCACCGCGCGGGTGGCGTAGCACAGGAAGCTTCCCCAGCACAGCAGCAGCAGCTCCGCTGGGGACAGACGGGGGTACGGAGCTCAGCGTCCTGCCACCCTCCCGTGCGTCCCCCAGGAGGCCCCGGGCACAAGCCGGGACAACCAGGGTCAAGGGACCCCAGAGGGCTGAGCAGCTCACCCACGACCATGACATAGTCCCAGCGGTCATGGTGACAGAGATAGAAGTGGCGGCCGGCGGGAGTGTGGCCTCGGGTCACCAGAGGCGTGAGCTGGCCTCTCTCCAGGACGCCCGCCGTCCACATGGCCAGGAAACCCAGGACGACGAGCAGAAGCAGCGCCAGGCGCCGCAGCAGCTGCCCGCTGCCCAGGTGTGCGCCGCGCTGGGCCGCGTGGGATAGAAACAGCTGGAGCACTCTGCAGCGGCCAGGGAGCACGGGAGGGGGGAGGGGGGCAGAGCCACGTGCTTACCTCGGTCCCTGCCCCCACAGCTCCCTGCCCCGGAAGTGGCCCAGCAAGGGGGGCTCGGGCAATGGGTGGGCCGGGTTGGGGACGCAGGGACTGAAGACCCCCTCGGGCGGATGAGCTTGGGGTGCCAGGGCAAGGCCTGCCTCAGGCCCTACCTATAAAGCTTGAGTATTATGGTCCCGTAGACAATGGCAAAACCCAGCAGCCGGACCCAGCGAAGGGCGATGCAGCGGAAGACACTGGGCTTGAAGTACAGGATGAAGACCTGGGGGAGAGGGCGGCCTAGAGAGCCGCTCTGCGGGGCCCAGCCAGTGCGAAAGGCAGGACACACCCCCTTGGCCCACCCCCGCAGCCCTGGACAGACACCGAGGTGCAGGGCAGCGGGACACAGGTGAGATTCTAATCCCACATCAGGTAACCCCTCCCAAGCCCTTGGGAGCCTGGAGCAGTTTGGCTCTGGAACGCGCCATTGCAGGGTGCAAGGAGCGACCACTCCCCTGGGGGTAAGGGGGGGGGGGGCTCTGGGCCTTGCAGGAGGCCGTGTACGGCCCTGGGTGATTCCGGGACGTGCACCCAGCTGCTGACCACAGACTCACAGGGAAGTAGAGAAGCAGGGATCCAAAAAGGATGGCTTCCAGCAGGAGGACTCCAGATGCCCGGATCCTCTGTGGTCCAGGGAGAAGAGGCGGTGAGCTGGCATGGAGGGCACGGACACCAGATCGGGCACTGGAGGCTCTTGGGCCTTGGAGTTGGCTGGACCGCCAGTCCCACCCTTCTGCCCACCCTGGCTCCTAGCAGCGCTGGCGCTGAGCATGCCCAAGGCGAGGCCTCGCCGGCCCATGCCTTCCCAGCGGCCCCCTGGGCTCCAGTCAGAGGCTGCCCGAGCATGGAGGGACCTTCTAGATTCCCCCAAGCTCTGGGCAGGAGGTCCTTGCTCCACAGGAGATACCCTGCCCCTGCCCAGTAAACATCCAGATAGCCAGGCGCAGTGGTGAGGTTCTAATCCCACATCGTGTAATCCCACACTGTAATCCCAGCACACTGGGGTGCAGCGGCGGGAGCGTTGCAAGTCTGAGGTCAGTGTGCACTACCAAGCTTGGTAATTAGATACTTTTTGGACACGGATGCCTGCCTGATATTGCATAATGAGTGAGGCTTATTGGCACCCAGCCCTGTCCTCCCAAGTTAGTTCTGGTCTTGGCTAGGTCGGGTCTCTACTGAGGTGGGCAGTGTGAGCAAGAGGAGGGAAGAGGGGCCCGGCTTGCCTTGCTCCAGCGGCAGCGGTAGGAAACCAGCATGCTCAGGAAGACGGCCAGCATGCAGCACGCCTGGCAGGCCAGCACCACGGCCCGCAGGGCCAGGCCCTCCTGCACCAGGCATGGCATGGCATCCATGCAGCCGGTGCAGCCCTCGGGACACGGCTGGCAGCGCAGCAGCCGCTCCGTGCTGCCTCGTGGCGACCTGAGGGGCTCGGCGGGCTGTGTGGCACCCTGCTCTGGGCCTATAAAGAACAAGGTGAGCGTAGAGAGGATGTGGCCGGGGCTCCTGAGTCACAGCCTTCTGCTCCCACAGCTCTCCCTGTGAGGGAGTGGATGACCCCAGCGGGACAGGGAGCAACAGGAGGAGAGGCCAAGGTGTAGCTGACAGCGCGCCCCATGGGCGAGCGCCTTCTAGAAGGCAGACACCCCTAAACAGCTCTTCTGATGCCCCACCACCCCCACCCCCGCTTGTTTCAGCCTTCTGTCTTCACCCCACCTGTATTTTCCTTCCAGATCTTCCCTAAACTGCCCTCTTCTGTGGGTCTTCCCTCCCCCCAGTCCCCCCTAGTCCTCATGGCACTGGCTTACCCTCAGAGCCACTTGGTCCAAAGAATCCAGGTCGGCAGCGACAGAGATACTGGCCAAGGACAAAACCCCGACCTTCCAGGGGGACACACTGTGGAGCAAGGGGATGCGCATTTATGCAGCACCTTTCTCAGAAGAGTTGGGGGTCCGTCTACTCCCTAACCGTGGCTCCTGAGACTACGCTGGGGGCCCCCACCAAAAGCCCTCCCTAGTCTCTAGGGAGTTTTCTCCCTCCAGAAACCTCACCCACCCACCCCCAAAACACACTGTTGT
>PVKN010034412.1:0-11837 GCA_004027915.1 Capromys pilorides
AGATATATTTATATAAACAGAAATAAAATGTAAGATAAAATTTTATATCAGAAACACAGATTTAGGAGTCTGGGGAGATGGCTCAGGGCACAAGTGCCTGCCTGGCAAGTGCAAGGTCCTGAGTTCAATCTCTGGTTCTGCAAAAAAAAAAGAAAAGAAACACAGATTTAGGGCCAGGGAGATAGCTCCGTGGCACAAGAACCTGCCTGGCAAGTGCAAAGTCCTGAGTTTGAATCCTGGTCCCGCAAAAAAAAAAAAAAAAAAAAAAAAAGAAACACAGGTTTTTATGGGCTGGCAAGATAGCTCAGCGGTCTAAAACACTTGCTTAGGCAAGCTTAGGCAACCACAGGGACCACAGTTTGACCCGGCACCACATGGTGTGCCAGCCCCACCCCCAGGGGCAGGCTGAGCTGGCCATAACATAAATAAATAAATTAATTTTTTAAAAAAGAAAAGAAACACAGATTTTAGTCAGCCATGGTGGCGCATGCCTATAATCCCAGCACTTGGAAGGCTGAGGCAGGAGGATCAGTGCGAGTTTGAGAAGAGCATGGGCTACAAAAGTGAGCTCAAGGCCAGCCTGAACTGCATAGCAAGACCCTGTCTCAAGACCAAAAAAAAAAAAAAAAAACAAAACAGATTTTAAACAGCATTTCCATGCATTAGCACCAAGTGCTAAGTTATCAACAAACATAAACCTACTTTTGAAATTATATCATCACACAAGATTTTCTGGCTTACAGTCTCCTAATTGGCTATTCCTTGCCAGAAGCGTGGAGAGGGTTCCTAAAGATAAAGTAAGAACTAAAATTAAGACCAATGCAAGCCCTGGGAGATAGCTCCGTGGCATAAGTGCCTGCCTGGCAAGTGCAAGGTCCTGAGTTCGAACCCCAGTCCTACCAAAAAAAAAAAAAAGACCAAGAACTGGGTAACTCCAACTGCAAACTGTCCTGGTACTGTAAGACCAATACAGAGCAAATACAAATCACCTCATACTACTACAAGCTTTAACAATGACTAAACAAGTATTTTCTCAGTATCTTTCTTTCCCTTTTATTGATATATGGTAGACTCCTGGGCCCAGTGACTACACAACTAAAGAAAGACGCAGGATGATCACCATGAGTTCAAGGTCAGCCTGCACGGCATATGAAAACCCTGTCTAAAAAACAACAGGCCCACCAGATAGCTCAGCTGACTAAAATGCCAGTGTCCTGGGCATTTGAGTCTGTAATTCCAGCTCTTGGGAGGCTGAAAACAGGAGGATTACTACAAGTTCGATCTACATAGTAAGACCCTGAACATCCTGTAGATCCTATAACAATACATTAAAATAATAATAATTAAAAAAAGAACAGGGCCGGTGAGATGGCTTAGGCAACCACAGGGACTGCAGTGCCATCCTGAGCACCCCATGCTGTGCCAGCCTCACCCTCAGAGCGGGCTGAGCAGGCCATAAAAAAAAAGTAGAATTTTGATTAGCAGTTCACCAACTACTTATTATTTATACTATGTGTTAGACAAATATGAAAGTTTGTACAATAACAAATGTGAGACTACAAAACCATGCTTATTTAAGAAGTGCAAGAGTTGAAGTAAATTTGATAGGTTTAAAACAAACTGCCACAGAGGCTGGAGAGATAGCTCAGGGGCACAAGCGCCTGCCCGGCAAGCGCAGTCCTGAAATCAATCCCTGGTTCCGCAAACATCACTCAATCAAACAAACTGTCACAAAGGGGGCTTCTGGGAGCACAGTGGGGGCTGCTGGAAGTTCACAAGCTTCCCCTGGAGCTGGAGGGAATGGAACTCAGGAACTCACTTGCCAACAAGTGCTGCCCCGCTGAATACAACCCTGGCTCAACAGTTACACTTTGACCTGAGTTGTGAAGGTGATGCTGGAGCCACAGCACCACAGGACAGTGAGAGCCAAAGAAGTTCCTGCGTACAATCTACACACCCTCTGCCTCAGGGGTCCCGCCTGCTATAGACCTGAGAGATAAGGGAGACTAGCCAAGAGGACCTGCATCTATGGCTCTTCAAGGGGAGATGCAGGGCTAGTGAGATGGCTTAACGGTCTAAAGCACATACGTTGGAAAGTTTAGGCCACTACGCAGGGACTGCAGCTCGATCCCAGGCCTCACGTGCTGCTCCGCCCCCCACCCCCCAGAGAAGGCTGAGCGGGCCATAACACAAACAAATATGCAATGTGGTTGAAGAAAATAAAATAAACTTAAAAAAAAAAAAAAAAAAAAAAAAGGTGGGGGGGGGGGATGCAGCCCCTCAGATCCCACAGAATCAGTGCTCATGGCCACTCCAGAACCTGAGCCCCGTGTCAAGGATGGAAGCGTGGTCAGGGCATTACAGAGTGGACCCAGTGGGGTGGACATGGATGGTTGGCCTCTCCCTGGTCCTGAGCCCTGAATTCAGTGTGGCCCCAAGGGGAGCCCAGAAATGCCTTTCAAAAGCCCTGCCCTAGCTTTGGTTTGTTCAGTGTAGCCCTAGATTTCCATGGCTGAGACCACAGGGAACAGCACAAAGGACACAGCAGGCAGGAATTGCATTCTAAAGCCCATCCCTCCTCCATGCCCAAAGCAAGGGGAAGCCTGGCAGAACAAGTAGAAGGTCAGGGCAGAGTTGGGTGCCCTGGAAGGCCTAGAAAGCAGCTGTAGGTGGTACACAGTGTAAGCACAGTCCTGGGCTCTGCGGTGGGGCCCCCACTCACCCGTGCAGGCTTATATAATGTAGTGTCACAGAGGACACAGAGCACTTGGAGGTCATGGCCTGTAGGATGTTGGCACAGAGCTTGTCATTAGTGGTGCTCTCCATGCTCCCATGTGCACACTGCCCCCCCCATCACTGTCCTGCACCCACCACTATCCTGCACCCGCACAGCCTATTTCCCTGAGGGCTGTACAAGGGGAGACAGAACCTCAGGCCAGAGCCCAATTACGTCAACTGCTGCTCATTTCTTTAACTGTATTTCAAACACAGTCTTTATAAATAGACTTCAACAAGATAAAAAAGCAAAGCTGCCAGATGTTGTAGCAACTGCTTGGGTCTGTAATCCTAGCACTCAGGAGGCTGAGGCTGGAGGAGTTAGTTCAAAGCCAGATCCTGTCTCACACAACAAACAAAAACGCCACGGACAATTAGTAAGATTTTGTTATAAGCACGAGATAAGGTTTTTGCACAAAGAGGATTTTCAAAGATGGAAGGGAAAAAGAAAAAGAAAGAGATAATATCAAAAGATAATGGAAAAAAGACAACCATTAACTCTTACTGAATCTGGTGGTGCACATCTATAAGTAACCCCAGCATTCCAGGAAGCCAAGGGTCACTAGCTGAACTCACCCTGGGCAACTCAGAAAGACCCTGACTTGAAACAAAAATAAAGTAGGGCCAGGTGTGGTGGTCAATGTCTGTAATCCCACCTCTCAGGAGGCTGAAGGCTTCCATGAATTTGAGGCCAGCCTGGACTACATGGGAGACTCTGCCAATAAATAATAAACAAGTAAATAAATATAGGTATGTAAATAAATGATAAATGTGAAATAAATAGGGTTGAGGATGCAGCTCAGTGCAAAGGGCCTGGACTTAAGACTCAGCTGAAGAGGGACAAAACCAAAATCAAATAGTGAGTTCAAGGCCAGCCTGAATTACATATGGGATCTTGCCAATGAATCAATCAATCAATCAATCAATCAATGAGAAAGAAAGAAAGAAAGAAAGAAAGAAAGAAAGAAAGAAAGAAAGAAAGAGGTTGAGGATACAGTTCATTGCAAAGAGCCTGGATTTATCACCACAGTGACATATTAACTTTCCATACATACACATCAGCCCAGAAAAATAATTTTTGGTACATTTTAGATATACATAGTGATTAACATTCTTCATAGGGAATTGATACCTATAGATGGCATATCTCAATTATTTTTTCCCATTTTTTAATATTTTTTTGTCCCTTCTTTCCTAAACATTTTCTTCTTATTTTGCAATATCTATAGTATATTTTGGTCCTTATTTACACTTTTAGTTTCTCAGACCAAAAAAACAATATGGCATCTAAACATGTGTCTGATTTATTTCATTTCAGAGTATAGTCTCAGAGATAGCTTAGCAGTCTAAGCACATGCCTGGGCGAGCACAAGGACACGGGTTCAATACCCAGCACCACATTCTGGGCCAGGCCCACCTCAGGAGCACCAAGTTAGCCACCAAGACCAGGCATGGTGGCACAATGCTGCAATCCCAGCACTGGAGAAGCTGAGACAGGAGGATCACTAGGAGTCCAAGTTGCATAGTGAGATCCTGTTCCAAACACATAAAATTAAAAAAGAGAAAGAATACAGTCTCAAGCAGCATCCACGTAGCTAGGAATGGATCAAGTTTATCATTCATTGTAACAGAGTATTATTCCATTGTAGAAAAAAAAACACACCTTTATCCATAGACTAGAGAAATTAAAAAAAAAAAAAAACAAAACAAACAAACAAAAAAAACCATAACGTGTTAAGAACTCATTGAGGGGGCCAGCAAGATGTCTCAGTGATCTAAAGCACCTGCTCAGGTGAGCTTAGGCAACCACAGGGACCACAGTTGGATCCCCGGCACCACATGCTACGCCAGCCCCACCCTCTGGGCAGGTTGAGCCAGCCATAATAAAAAAATAAAAAAAAAAAACTCATTGAGAAAATATGCAAGGGAATGACAGGGTGTCAGAGAATGTAAAAAAAACAAATAATATTTTATCAGATTAATGATTTGACTAACAGCTAACAGCAAATGTATAGAAAAATTGACAGCTCACATATTATTAGCTTAAAGACAAATTTATAACATGTTTTGAAAACATCCAGCTTTATTATAAACTATAAGAAAATAGGCCAGGCATCATGGTGTACACCTGTAATCCCAGCACTCCAGGAGGCTAAGGCAAAGGATTGCCACAACTTTTGAGGCCAGCCTGGGCTACATAATGATTTCAAGGTGAACTACATGTTGGGACCTATCTCTCCTCCTCCCACAAAAAAATGAGGAGAAAAAGATGAAGAAAATAGAAATTATACGAAAAACAAACTTAATGTCCAATAATAGGGAAAACAAACTGATGTGGATGTCAGAAAAAAATGTACAACTGTTAAACTCACAGAATACTACTGGAGGAAAAAAATGTCAACTTACAGAATTAAAGTAGAATTGGGGCAGGAAGTGGGAGCAAATACAAATATTTTTATTCTAAAAATCTTTTCAGCTCTATGCAGGGATCCATTGGTCTCACTGCGATTGCTTCTACGCAGGTAGAAATGGCAGCAGGAATGAGAAACACAGACAAGACCATAGGTAGTTGCTGGTCTGCCAAGATTAACTCAATGTACAACAAAATGATCATTTATTTATACTTTTGCAAAGTTAGTAACATGTGACACAAGGTTGCCTAGCAACTAATAGCTGATCTCAACCAGACAGGATGTTTTATCCAAGGACAGAAGCAGCTTGTTTGCTTTAGGCACTGAGGCCTAGTCTCACCTACACACAGTTGATCAATTTCCTAGTGGCCTGGGCTCCCAACAGCTGTAGATTAAGTTTTACTGATGTAAGAAAACACTATTTTAAAATCAAATCACTCAACAATTACTTAGATGGAGTTAAGTCTTACTGAGAGCCTTTCTAACATCCTGTTAACACCTGATTGAAAATACTTGCACCATAGTATATACCATGAAATCAAGCCAACTCCAAGCAATCAGCAAGCTAAAACATGGACTGAGGGGCAGTCTAAGCCACTGCCTGCCTAGCAAGCACAAGGACCCTGGAACCACATGCTACGCTGGCCCAAAAACCAGGGTGTGCAGTGCCTCTGCCCGCTCCAAAACCCTGCATCATGGTGGTGCACGCTTATAATCCCAGTGCTGGGGAGGCTGAAAACAGGAGGATCACCGTGAGTCTGAACTGTGTACCAAGCCCCCGTATCAAATCAATCAATCAATCAAGGGCTACTGTCACCCAAGAACTTAAGATTTTTAGTTGTCCTAAAATCCTAACTGGCTTCACTACAGACTGATAGGTTCTTGGAGCAACAGAGAAACAGGCAGACGGAAAAAGTGAAAGGGGCTTTATTTTCTTTGAGGACACGCTAGAGAATGTGGGGAGGGATGAATTCTCTATCTCAATTAGACAAAGGAAGGCTGAGGCTTTTATGGCCTTTTGCCAGGAGTGGAGTTTGGAGGGGATGTTTAGATACACCTGAGGGAGCTCAATGGGGGTCTTCCCTGAGGTGGTGGGAAGGACGGAAGTAAATTATGTCCTGAGCTAAGTTGGAGAAGAAAGGGGAGGTGGTCTTGGGAAGATGGACCTTTGTTTGAAGGGCATCAGCCATTTTAGATGACCACCATAATGATTTTAGCAATTCACACTAGGGCCAGAACTCATCACAAGCCAATCCCAAACTTTTTGGAAAACCTTGAGCAAAACATGAAAACCCACAGCAACTTCTGAAAGAAGCGTAACAGTGCAAGGAAAATAATACACACCACAGCCTCATTCAGCTCTCTCTAGTCTCTCGCTGTAGTCAATATTAGCATGACATAAGCAACTGGATACAACCTTGTAATACAAACTTCCCATATTTTTATTTTTGAATATTTGTACTGTAGAACTTAACATTTTTGCTTTTTCTGCTTTGCAATACTGGAGACCAAACCAAAGGCCTTAAACATGGTAAGTACTCTATATTGAGTTACATACATTGCCAACCCTAGTTGATATATTGATCTTATTAAAACTTATCTATAATTCAGATCTTAGAATTCAATACAAAAATGCTACTGCTCATTCTAATGAATGCTTTAAAAAAAACAGCAACAATAGCAGCAAGAATTGCCATTGTACATGCTATCATGTAGCAAGTAAATAGATAAAAATATTTAAGTAAACGGTTCAAATGTTTCAATAGAAATCCTTGAATTTCCTTATAATAGTGAAAGGACAACTTACAAGCTGGACATGGCAGCACAAGCGTATAACTCAACTACTCAGGAAGCTGAGGCACGAGGAACACAAGTTCAAAACCAGTCTGGACAAATCACTAACACCCAATGTCAAAATACAATTAAAAAACAACAAAGGGCTAGGGATATAGCTCAACGACACAGTACTTGCCTAGTATGCATGAAGGGAGTGGGGCTGGAAATCTTAATTATTTTTATCAAAATATTCCAAATATTTCAGAAATATATCTTAAAAAAAAATATATCAAGAAATATATTAAGGGGCTGGGGAGATAGCTCCGTGGCACAAGTGCCTGCCTGGCAAGTGCAAGGTCGTTGAGTTCAAACCCCAGTCCCACAAAAAAAAAAAAAAAGAAGAAAAAAAAAAACAAGCAAGCAAGCAAGCAATATAGCCAGGGGGCTGGGGAGATAGTTGAGTGGTCTAAGCACCTGCCTAGCAAACAAGGAACCTAGGTTTGATTCCCAGTACTGCATGCCATGTAGGCTCTCCCCTGGCCACTGAAACCAGGCATGGTGGCACATGCCTGTAAGCTCAGCACTAGGGAGCAATGACAGGAGGATCACTACAAGTCCAAGCTGCATAACGAGACCCTATACCAAAAAAACTAAACAAATGTCTTTTTAAAAAATTAAAATTAAAAAAAGGAAAGGAAATATAGCCAGGCAGTGCCACATACCTGTAATTCTAGCACTCAGGCATGCTGAAGCACAGATCATTGAACTAGTAAAATTGCCTCAAAACGAAAAATAAAAATTGCAGAGGGCTGGGGACAGCTTAAGTGCCTTCCTGGCAAGTGCAAGGTCCTGAGTTCAACTCGGAGGTCTCCTCCCACTCACCTATCCCATCCCCCCACCCCCAAAATGGGGCTGTAGCTCAGTGGACAGGCTGTAGATTGGATCCTAAGTAGCAAGAAGGGGGGGGGGGGGGGAGACCAAATATTAACATATACATTTGACATATGAACAGGTCAATTATCTCGATTTTTAAAGACAGGATCCCACTACATGGTGCAGACTAGCCTTCAACTTCCTTACATAGCCGAGGCTGGACTTGAACTCATAAAAATCCTCCTGCTTCAGCCTCTGAGTGCTGGCTGGGATTATAGGTATGCACCACCACAACTGGCCAATTTATCTGTTTCTCCTTCCCGATTTATAAAATGAGATCCTTTTTTACTTCAAACAAAATGGGATTCTTTGTCACCATAGTTTCCCAAAAACTGTGTCTACAAATCAAACCAGTATCATTTATATCTATAATTTAATCATTTCTTCTAAAATTAATAATTTTATGCCTGACAAGTACAAGGTCCTGAGTTTAATCCCCAGTACCAAAAAATAAAATGAAAATTCAGAATTATAAATGAAAATGGTTGATCAAACGGCAATCTGCTCTGCTGCCAAGTGTGCTTCTATTCTAAAAAAAAATAAGGCTAATCTGAGGCGCCTGCTTACGTAGATGCAGGGACCAGGGTTCAATCCCCTTTGTGCCTGCCCGTCAAGTCCCCAGGATGCATTGAGACAGTGATTAAGACTGAGCGTAGGCAACTGCAGGGATCTAGGTTCATCCCCAACACCACATGCTGTACCAGCCCCACCCTCAGGGTGGGCAGAGCCAGCCATAATATTGAAGAAAAAAAAAAAAAAAAAAAAAGACTGGGTGTGGTTGTATGCACCTGTAATCCCAGCGCTTGGGAGGCTGAAAACAGGAGGATCACTACCAATCTATCTGTATAGTAAGACCCTGAACACTCCATACTAAATACATTTAAAGGGACAAAATAGCTCAGGGGTCTAAAGCGCATGCTTAGGAAAGCCAAGGCAACTGCGGTTCGATCCCTGGCACCACATGCTGCGCCAGCCCCACCCCAGGGCAGGCTGAGCTGGCCACAACTAAAACAAACAAACAAACAATTTAAAAAAGAAAAAAAAAAAAAGGCTGAAGGAATAGATCAATGGTTAAGAGTTCTTGCTTAGCATGTGTGCGGCTGGGGTTGGACCTCCAGCAATCACTTGTCTGTCAAAGAAGCACCTCAGAACAGGTTTCCTATGAAGATGCACAGAATAAAGTATGTGCCTCAAGGAACAAGGCACATGCTACCCATGGGTGCACATGGGAGTATGACATCTAATGTCCTCCCAAGACTTAGCTTTCAAGTGACTCTGTCCTACCTTTGCTGTTGCTGCCCGCCTGTCCTTGCATCACTGAATTCATACTTCTGGAAGTACCCAATATGCACTGTAACAGACAGATGGACAGGTCAATGGGCCACAGCGGCAAAGGCCAGAAAGACTTGATAAAAACTCAAATCAAGGCGCAGTGGGGATGGGGACAACACATATTCCTATACACTATATAGGAAGCACCTGGACTTGGTGTCTAAAACCCTCCAAGATAAACTATGCAAAAAAAAATTTTTTTAGTACAGGGTCCATAGGGTTTCACTACACAGACCTGACTTGTAGTGATCCTCTTGTTTTCAGTCTCCCAAGCGCTGGGATTACAGGTACGGTGCCACCATGCCTTGTCTCAAAATAAACTATTTTTGATTATATAGTATTTCCTTCTTACAAGTACAGTAAAGGACTGGTGAGATGCATCAGCAGTCTAAAGCACCTGCTTAGGCAAGCTTATGCATCGGCAGGGACCACAGTTTGATCCTAGCACCACATGCTGTGCCAGCCTTACCCCTAGGGCGAGCTGAGCTGGCCATAACATAAAATAAAATAAAAAAACAAGTACAGTAAAGTAGTGCCACTGCAATACACTGAATAAATCCAACAGTTTGGGGTTATTTTTGGGGGGGAGGTTGGGGGTAGACAGGGTCTTACCCTCTAGTTCAGGCTGGTCTTGAACTCATTATGGAGCCCAAGCTGGTCTCAAACTTGCAGTAAAGTGCTGATACTACAGGCCTACGCCGTGCCTGGCTTTCTATCAGTATTTTTATAACAGTGTCCTCTGAGAGATAATAAATTTAGGAGGCATGTTTGTAACTGTCTTAGTTATTTTTTACTCGTTGCTGGGACAAATACCCGATACTCAAAATGAAGGAAGGAAAGGTTTATTTATTTAGCACACAGTTGCTGGAGGTTTCAGTCCATATTCAGCTGGCCCAAGGCTGAGTGGAATAGGGCAGAGAGCATCCAGTTCATGGTGGCGGAACAGCAACAATTGTGACAGAGGCAACAGACCAACCAGGGCACAGAGAGCAACAACCTCCGTCTGTCTATTTCTCTTTATATTACATTCAGGCTTTCTGCCTTAGCCTATCCACTTAGGCCACACCAATAATCCCAGCTGTACTCGGTCGATAACCCCATCAGTACTAAAACACATAATCCCAGTGGATTAAGAGTCGAGAAATCACAGCAGTACTCAGACCCATAGTCCCATCAGTACTAAAACATATAATCCCAGTGGACCATGAGTCAAGTCTCAAACTCTGAAAGTCTCCACCCCATGATTGCATGAGGCTTTGAGGGGACAACTAGACATAAACCATAACAGTAACTATATCAATTTTTTTCAAATAGTGGTCCCTCTTTCATACACAACAATCTATCACATCTGTGAACTTTCTACATGAAAGAATAGCAATTATCACAGAGAAAACTTCTGCTGTAACACTAATGCCTGTACAATTATAGTATAACTGGAATCACAGAATAAAACTCGTATATCAGCACTTTAACAGTGTTATGGTTTATGTCTAGTTGTCTCCCCAAAGTCTCATGCAATCACAGGGCGGGGACTAACAGAGTTTGAGACTTGACTCATGATCCACTAGGATTGTGTTTTATGATGGGACTATCAGTCTGAGTTCTTCTGGGATTATGGGTATGGCCTAAGGTAGACAGGCTGAGACAGACAGACTCACTCTGTTGCTCTCTATTCCCCTGGTTGTTCAGTTGCCTCTGTCACCACATTGTTGCTGTTCTGCCGCCATGAACTGCTGCTTTCTGCCATGTGCCTCTCTGCCTTGGAACCAGCTGAGTATGGACTGAAACATTCAGTAACTGTGAGCTAAATAAACCTTTCCTTCCTTCATTTTGGGTGTTGGGTATTTGTCCCAGCAATAAGTAAAAAGTAACTAAGACAAACATTTTACATTTTTCTTACTACGTAAAAATGGTTGTGAGCATCCCATCCAGATACCAACTCTGGGAACTTTAAATATATAAGCCAAGTACAATGACACACACCTGTCACCCCAGCACCTGGAAGCTAAAGCAGGATTGCTCTAAGTTCAAAACAAGAGCTCAAGGCCAGCCTGGGCTATCTAGTGAATTAAAGGCCAAGAGAAACCCTGTCTTAAAAAATATATAACAAAATAAAATTATGTGTGTATGTGTGTTAAAAAGTTGGGGTTGTAGCTCAGCAATAGAACACATGCCTAGAAAGCATGAGGACCTAAGTTTGATCCCCAGCAGCGGCAAAAGAAAAAAAAAAAAGTTAATAGTATGCCCATACAGATGCAACATGTAAGTGGCACATTAAAATAGTGCCCCAGAGGACAATTACCACGTTATAGGAAAACATTTATACACATAATTATCAACAATATTTTAAAAATCTACATAGATTTCTCCTGCAACTTCAAATTGATTCAAATGATTAATCACACCTCAAAAAGCATCTACAAGTTAATTTTTAAAACCTTAATATCGGGCTGGCAAGATGGTTCAGTGGTTTAAAGTGCTTGCTTAGACAAGTTTAGGCAACTGCAGGGACCACAGTTCGATCCCCAGTACCACATGCTGCACCAGCCCCACCCTCAGAGGAGGCTGAGTCAGTCATTTAAAAAAAAAAAAAAAAAACCCTTAATATCT
>PVKN010034413.1:0-11849 GCA_004027915.1 Capromys pilorides
CTCCTAACATAGCAGGAAGCCCCTCCAGGTCTTCCAGATCATGGGCTACAGGTCTGGGTTCAGCACCTACCATCAGCATCTGTCTCCTACTTTCAGGCAGTCATGGCTAGGGCCTACCTATGCCAACACTAGCACAAAGTAGGTTTTGAGGGATACTGTACAATCAGATATCCACTTTACCTCTCTCCTCTGAAGGTATTTGGCAGTGGGGTCTCAGGGGAAGCTCTGAAAATGGAGTTACCCCTGAGGCCTTCACATTGACTGCCACTGACCAGGACACAGCAGTTGGTTCCATGCCATGACAGCCAATCCCAATGCCATTATCCTGTTACCTCCACCATCTTTTGCCAGCTTGTTCAGAGGAAACCAGCAGCACACATTACAAGTCAAGCTTGACCCCTGCATGCAACCCCATGGCTGTGTGTTCTACGTAGGGAGCAGGGCCCGTGGCCATCAATCAGAGATAACGATGGTGCTAAAGGAGATTCCAAATGTCATGACACATTTCTATTTCTGCCATCCACTTGTCAGGAACTGCTCAAGCAAACATTGTAACCAGTTTTGAAGGTGGGTACAAAGAGCCATAAGGGAAAGGAGTAAGATTAGCGTTATGAAGGAGGATTGAATCTTCACTTGGGTATTGGTAAGTGCAGAGATAGGCAGAATTTCAGTCCTGAAGCTTTACCAACTACTTTGGATCAGGCCACTGCACTTCCAGGCTTAGTAAATAGAGAATGTACAACACCATAGTGGCCATCCCCTCTGCATGGAAGAGATCCCCAGGAGCCCACTGAGGTGGGTCATACACTTTTCAGAAGTCTTATGGATGAAGCCCTCTTTGCTCTCCCTCCAAAAACAATTTCTTTCACTCTTCTATTATTGTGGTCCCTTTAGCAGGTACTACCAAATATATGGTCATAAAAAGAATTTAATTATCTTTAATTTTCAGCAGGACTTATGACCCTGTGTTTAGGAGATCCTGTACAAAGCAATGGCCCAATATCTGTCCTGCTACAGTTTACATGAGGATTAGCTCTTCTATCTCCTAGTCCATGGCAAGAAGTATTCTTGAATCAGTTAGTGAGTAGATCACACAGAGTAGAACCAACAGGACTCTATACTTGCAGAACTCTGTGAGAGTGTGTATGCTTAGGTGCTTGCACACACATGTGTACTTGTGTATGTGTGCCTTCATGCATGTGTGTGTGTGTGTGTGTGTGTGTGTGTGTGTGTTGAGGTTGTGTTGTATATAGAATGGAGAACAGGGCCTTAGGCATAGTGGGCAGTACTGCATCATTGTGCTCAAATCATGTCTTGTTCTAAAAGTAACTTTGGGTTTCCTTTGAAAAAGAATAATCCCAAGACCTAAAACAAAAGCCATGAAACAAAGACCTCAGGTGATAAGCATGAGAAAGCAGAGCAATAACCTCCTAGCTGTTAAAGAGGGGTCTTGTCTGTGATCATTAAGAAGATCTGACTAAAGGCTCTGTTGGTTGACATCTGAGTGTTGTGCTGGAGCGAAAGGGGAGTAACTCACTAAGCAGAGACTGATGTTTTCCTTGATTCCTTTGCAGTGAAGCAAACTTCCCCAGAGAATAACACATCCTTGGGAGTGCAAGCCCCAAGCCAGGTACCACATGTACCACAAGCTCTGGAGTTCCCTGAATCAAGCACTAGCAAAAGTGCTCATTTTCTTGAGAGGACTCCCTCAGTTGAAGTTGTGGACATTTCAAGGAGGGCAACATTGCAGTTTTCCACTCACCTCTTGGCCTTGAGTACAAACCAAGAACAACCAGAAAGTAAGAACCAGGATGAGGTAAGAAGCAAACACCCAGGGCATCTAAGTTCCCACCAGATCTTAGCAGGCAACCAAGATCCGCCTTTCCTCACCTTAGCTAGCAGCGGCTCTCTCCAACTGATGCCTTTCTTTGAGCCTCCAAGCCAAGAAGAGCCTGGCTCTGATGATGCCCTCTGGGGAAAGTGCCATCTGAGTCTCCAGAAACCAGGGAATCTTGACAAGGGAAGTGAGTGTAGTCCGGAGTGGGCAGACATTGCAGTCCTGGTGAAAGACATTCGTCTTCCCCAAATAGTTCATTCATTGAGTGACCTTGAAGAGTGCGACCATTTCACAGATATCAAAGCCCAAGACAATGGTGTCATCCAAGTAAATAAAGTGCAGGAGACCTCAGACATCACAAAAAGTCCCTCACTTCAAGTGAGGAAGAGAAAACATAAAGTCTTCAGCTCAGTCACTGAAGCTCCTGAGGCTAAAGTCCAGCTGAAGGCCACTGATGGCCTGTTCAGAGGACAAGAGCTCATTTGCAATGGGGCCACTAGTGAGAGAGTTCCCACAGACATGGCTGAGCAGAGAAAGAGCAAACCCAAGAGAGCAGCATCCAACAGGGCCAGCCAAGCTAAGGGTTGTGGGAAAGCCAGGGCCAACAGGATGCAAGAAAACAAAAGCAACAAATTCAAAGAACAAGGGAAATCGACCATTCACTATGCAAAGCGCAAGAGACACCAACCTGCACTTGGCCAAGAGGCCTTTAAAATGCCTCGCACCTGTCTAGGCATGCACATGCTGGAGTCTGTGCAAGTTTTCCATCCACTAGGAAGGAAGATAGATAAGACAGTAAGACCCTTTTCTTCCTGGTCACAGGGAACATTGAGTACCACCAAAGACCACAAGACATTATCAACAGCCAAACCATGTCAGGGGGCCCCACGTGAAGGAAAGGGGTCTGAAAGTTCTAGAGGAAACTCCCAGAATGAGCACAAAAGCACCAAAACAGATAGTTCATCTGCATCCCTGAGTCAGCTCCCACCACCCAAGAAGGTAGCGTTAATACCTTTGTGCTGTCCCAGCCCAGAAAAATCTCAAGCAAGACCTGTTTCTCAAAGGCCAGAGGCTGTTGCTTCATGCAGACCCACTGCAGCTCACCATGCCCAACCTGCACCTACTAGTACAGTTCAGCCGTCCCAAGTAGCTGCTGCCAACAGCCTTCTCATGGGTCCTGGCAAACCCACTCAGTCCGCGCTCTATAATGCTAGCCAACCACAGTTGTCCTCCTCCACCCAGCCTGGGCTTCTTCAGTCTTCAGGGTCTAAGCCCACAGCCCAGGGAGCAGCTTCTTCTGCTTCTCTCACAAGGGAGCCGATTGCCAGTGCTGTGAGCAAGCACAGGTCCCTGCCTCAGCAGCAACAACTATTTCTCCTCCAAGACTTCAGCCGCCAGCCCATTCCCTGGCGAGAACCCAATGTGCCTGAGCCTGTGGTGTCCAGCCCCATCATGGAAGGGCAGAGGCCAGAGCGAGAAGCCCTCAAGAGGCAGGCTCAGCACGAGCGGGAAGTGGCTGCCAAGTTCACCACCTTAGGGAAACTACAGTTCTTCAGGCAGAGGGAGATAGACAGGGAAGTTGCCCAGTACTATGGGTATGTGCGGTGAGAGGCTGCAGCACTGTCAGGCCACCTTGGCCTCCAAGGGCTTATCTACATAGATAAATAGAGAGATAAGTGGAAATTTGTTGCTGCTTATATCCTGCTGAAAATTAACATAAGCACAATACAGCTTAAGGGAGGAGGAGTGTAGAAGTGATAGATAGTAAATAAAGCAACCTTTCACATTCTGAGATGCTGTTCATTAAGTTCTTTCATAAAGGTGGGGATAAAATGCTGTATTAGGAGGAAACAACTTGGAGTTGGCACACAGGATAAGAATAGGAAAGAGAAATAAAATTTGAATTGATCAAGGCCATAGAAGGGAGGTACAACGAGATTAGAAGCAGAACTAGGAAGTGGCAAATGGCAGGAGATAAAGTCTAGGTTGAGGGTGAACATAATAAAATGAGGACAAGATTTGAGGTTGCACAAAATCAAAGTGGACTAATCAGAAAAAAAGCTAAAACGCCTTTAATGGACAATGGCCTGCTGTTCATGATAAAGTGGGTATACATTTTAGAAACTGGATTCAGGAAACATCTCTGACATTCTTGAGTTGCTTAAGATTCTAGTTGTTAAAGGTGATTCTTAAACACTGGGAAAGTGCTCAGGGTACTGGCTGGTGTCCACAATAGTCCTGAGTCAGCAGAGACTCACACTTGCTCAAGTGAGTGTCAGCAGCATGAGGCCCAGCTGGGAGCACAATCACCACCTCCACAGCAGCCATGCACTGGGCCAGGAGAGGTGCATGGCTGCAAATAACCTTCCAGTACTTGAGGTGAGTATCTCTGCATCCTTTAGAGGCCAGGTTCAGGGTGGGGCCCTTTTGCATGGATAGACAACAAAGTTGCAGTCATGACTCCCTGACTGCCTGGAACCTATACAGAATATAAGAGTTTCTCTTGGTAGATGTCCAACCTTGATTTCACAGTACAGCATCCAGAGGTGAAAGGTAGGTTACCTTAAACTTGTAAAGGAACTAACATGTGCTCAAGCTCAATGTAAACATCCAGGGTCCTTGTCCCTGGATCCAGCACATGATATCTTCTGTCTGGGACCCTTGGTCATCACCGTGCATGAGAAGAACTGGCTTCTGGCATGTGTTTCCAGTTCTGGAGAGAAGTCCTCAGAGGGACTTGGGCATCTCTAGGACCCAAACAGCCAACTACTAGATGTGGTTCTCTAGAAACTTGGATCTTTAGAGGCAGGGTCAGAAGACAGGGATAGTGGGGGGATGCAAGAGTGTGCTGTGAGTTGAGGGCATGTGGCAGGGACAGCAAAAGGAATAAAAGAGGATGAGCACACCACAGGAACATGACCCTCACCATGGGAACATTAGTAATTTATGTTTTAAAAATAAGCCACTTCATAGACTACTCCTCACAAAACCCACCCCTTGAAAGGACAATCCAGTGGTAATCAGTCCTCTGTGGGGTTTGTACCATTTTCATGGTCTCAAAGGGAAACCCTTGTAAGCCACTGGCAGTCTTAAGCGCTGACCTCTCTGCATTTGCCTGTCTACACCTTGCCCTCACAGGGACCCATACACCATGTGACCTTTCTTCTGTGGCAGCTTCTGTTCACGTGTTTTCAGGGTTCAACCATGTAGCAGTGAACAAGACTCCTCTACAACTTCTCATGAATACATCTAACTCTTAGCCCTATTAAAATGAAGTTAGGCACTTCCAGTATGCAATGGCAGAAAGTAAACATTTTCATTCCATGAGTTGCAAACAGGAATGCAAAATATTGGTACAAAGCAAGTCCAAAGTCCAACAGGGCAAACATTAGCTCCTATAGTTCCATGACTAGCATCTGAAGCAAACTGTGACAAATTGTGAGCTCCAAAGGGCTTGAGGGACTCCATCCTATGGCACTTCCAGTGTTTATAGCTCCCAAGGTGTCCCTCTTATGCCTGCTTTGCTCCCTCTTCACAGCTTTCCTTCAATGATCCACATTCCTGGCCTTTTCAAAATTCTGATGTCTCCATTGCACCTTTGGCTTCACACAGCTTGATACATTTCCTTCTTAGTGGTATTTAAAATTGAGGTAGATGCCTTTTTAACCCCTTAACACTTGCATTCTGCATGCACCTAAAACCAGTCAGTGCTTTGTGGATGATACTATTGCCAGGTGAAGTGGTAGCCACTCTTGGCTATAGGTTGTATCAATTCTTCACTGATGAAGATGCACCAGCACCAAATTATGAGTGAAAGAGTTTTGATCAAGGTGCCCAGGAGACAATGTTTCCATCAATTCTCCTGTTCATTTTTTTGGTGACTTGTGCTCATGATCAGAGTCTAGTTGTCAGAGAATCAACTCACTAATGAGAAAGTGATCAAGAGATGGTGATAATCGCAAGACAGGGAATAGAAAGGAAGTGAAAATGTGCTAGGTACATGTAGAAATTCAGCACAAAGAGTCAAAGAGTGTAAATATTATGTACTTGTAGCCTGAACAAATAACTAAGGAGAGAGAGAGAGAGAGAGAGAGACAGAGAGAAAGAGACAGAGACAGAGAGAGACACACAGAGAGATAATATCTCTAACTAGAAGAATGTAAAATTAAAGGTTGCCCAAGAAAAAGCCTCACAGTGAAGGTAATAGGGAAAGGGCAAGATCAGAAGAGACAAATCCACCTCATGAGGCCAAATTCAGCTGAAGGAACCAAGGCACCAAAATAGAGAAAGAAGAAACTTGGACTGCATTATTCTCTACAAGCAGCACTTACTGGATTCCACTCTCCCCTTAAACCCGGTTATGCAAAGATATCTCTAGTCCCTTCATTTGGTCCCTGAAACCTGCAGCAAGTTCACAAATTACATAGAATAAAATAGTTTCAACAATCATTATTGCTCCACCTAAAGGTCTCTTTCCCTCTTTGCCAGAGATTTTTAACTCTGCATATAATACCTAGCTATAGATAGAATGCTAAACATTATCATACAAAATGTAAAATATAGTAAAATAACTTCACTACAGATAATTTGAAATTCCCACAGGAGCAAGTGGAACACTATATCAGGCTCATGAACACTCACTTGCACTCCCTGGGCTGGACTCCATTCATAAAAAGTGTCTGTTGACCCCAGCTTCCACCTGAATGGAGGCAGTATTGCTGGCCTCTGAGCCTAAGGAATGGAAGCAGAAGCCTTTCAATGACTTGCCATGCATTATTGCTGGAATCAGAGGCTCTATAGCACAGAGCAGCCTCATGCCTGACCTCAACATCAATGAACAGGCATGAAAGGAGCTCATAAAGGATCTGAACAAGTCAGTGTCCCAGGAAGACATGAATGATCTATTTAGTGAGGACTTTGAGGAAATAAAGGATACAGAGCCTTCCAGTTTCACCACACAAAACCCCTGTCCCAAGACGTTAATATTAAGACTGAACTCTATCCAGCAACCTCTGAGCAGAAGTTAGGCTCTCCACAAGTGAGCTGGGTCTGCATGACAGACCTTCCTGGGGCCTTCATTGGCATCTGTGAGCATGGGCTCTCCCAACCTCAGGGGCTCTCAGACCTTTTCCACACATCTACTCAGCCTGGGCTGGATAATCCCAGTCCAAATCCCTAGAATCAGCCCAGGCCCAGACTTCACAGTGAGCCCTCACAGGTGGGATGCGGTGCTGTTTGGCTAAGCTCCAGGAGGGGCCCCCTGAGAAGTCCTCTGCCCACCAGATCCAGCAGATTGCCACCACACAGGAGCACAGCAGATACTTCAGAACCTACTCCTGGCTGCCCCAGCCCTGGCCCCCGGCCAGATGTCCATGTGACAGTAGACAGGGTCTTCCCACAGCTTCTTAGATGTCTCTTATCCCATAAAGAACCTTACCAGCCCTGTTGGCTCCAAGCAGGACTTACTCAGCTGCTCTCCTGCCTGGAGAGGACTAGAGTTCCCTTTAGCCCAGAGGCGCCTCTCTCTATCCTGACACATGAACCTGCTGAGTGCCAGCCATCAAGTAATTTGAGTCAGAACTCTGTAAATAGCCAAGGATTGGGCCAACCAAATAGCTCAGTGGATTAAAGCACCTGCAGTCACAGGGGCTGGGGATTTGATCCCCAGGTCTGCCATGCCAGTCCCAGCCCCAGGACACACTGAGAAGGCAATTGAGACTCGGCATGATGGCGCACACCTGTAATCCCAGCTCTTGGTAGGCTGAAGGCAGGCAGATCACTACCAGTCCGATCTAGTAGTGAGATCCTGAACATCCTGTAGACCCTTCCCTAAAATACAAAAATGCAAAAATAAATAAATAAATAAATAAATAAATAAATAAATAAATAACCAAAGATTGGTGCTGGACTGTGGGCAAAGTAGTCCTGGGTCTGGCCAGAGCAAGCCGGGCCTCATAGCCTATCTCCCCCAGCAGCCACCTCATCTGGGTAATCAGAAAAACCACTTGTTTCTAAAGAACCACAAACCAGGTAATGCATCCTTCTGGTCATTGGCTTCACCTGGCTGGGAACAGAATCCTGTCAGTGTCCCTGTACCAGGCCAAGCCAGAAGTGTTGGGACCGAGCCACTTGCTGTATCCATGGCAACCACACACAACAGTGCCCCATATCTTGACAGCCCAGAGCCAGCAGCTGTCATGAAGCAGCATTAGTAGATTTTAGACCAGTGGAAATAGAGGGAGCTGCAGCGGCTGGAACATCAGTAGTGGTGGTGGCAGCAGTTCCTCCAGAGGCAGCATCATCATCTTTGGACAGAGCAGGAAAATTAGCAGTATCAGTGCCATCTGACCCTCTCACTTCTGCAGTACCAAGACCCAGCACAAACCTCCTTCCCTCCTCAGGTTGGGCAGTCCACCTTATCCAAGGTTGTCATGTCTGGCATGAACAACCTGGGTCCATCCTACTCCAGCTGTCCCCAGGTATTCCCTCAGCCTTGGAATCTGATGCCAATGGGCTCTGGACTCACTTTGGTTTCTTCAGGTCTGCAGGAACAGGGTGTGGCCCAGTTCAGGGCTTCCAGGGCACCCTCAGAGCAGTCTGTATAGCATGACATCAGGCATGACTCAGATGGTCTCCCAGGCCCAGCCACAGGCTGCCAGTGGATGTGCTCACATTCAGAAGCAATTGTAAGTGGCCCAGAGAGTTACAATGCCAGCTTCCTATGAACAGAACTCTCTGGGGATCGCTGGCCTCTCCCAGCAGCACAAGGGGATTCTGACATCTGGCTTAACCAAGCCACTTGTCCCAAGGATGCCAATAGCCACTGGAGACCAGAACACTTCATGGCACCATCTAAGAAAGCTGAATCTGAGCAGCCAGCCCCCCAGGAGCAGTGGCATAATCTGCCTCACATGCAGCAGGCCCACCTGAGGCTGTCCAAACCACAGTTCTCCTAGACAACATCCAGCAGGCCCATGGCCCCCATGAGCTCAGCTGATGGGCATGGCCCATGCTGCCACCAGTGACATGAAGCTGAGGACTAGAGCCCCTGGCTCTGTGCCTCCCCAGATGGCCCTACAGCTGACCTTGACTGACCTGAACCCTACAGGGCCTGAGCTGGTTGCCTTTGGCTAGAGCCCTTTTTCATGGATGGGCAGCCACATAGGAGTGCACTGCACCCTGGCCTACCCTGGGCAGACTGCAGGCCAGGAGATGTCCTTGACCTACAGTGGGCAGCCAGACCGCAGAGGGCTGTCTGTGGCTACTCACACCTACTTGCTCAACTCCCTGAAGAGGAACAGAACTTCTGAAGAGTGGATAAATAAGGTGGATGTTCTTTTTTTTCTCTTTTCTCTCTCTCTCTCTCTCTCTCTCTCTCTCTCTCTCTCTCTCTCTCTCTCTCTCTCTCTCTCTTTCTTACTGGAGATTGAACTTAGGACCTCACACTTGCACAGGGTTTGTGGCAGCTTAGTATTCAGCGATCCTCTATTTTTGTTCTCAGATTTAAGCAAGAGCAAGAGCAACTACTTTGGAACAAAAGCTCATGGTCCAGGCAGCTGGACAGGCAGAACCCAAGATGCAGCTGAAGCCAGGCCAGTCCTGATCTGGGAGATTCCCAGGCCAGTAGGTTCAGTCCATTAGGCTGGCCTCGCCCATGGGTGGGCATCACTCCTCGGTGTTAGGGCAGCAGACCAGAATTCTAATTCTGGTCTCTGATCCAGATGACCAAACAACGAAATGAAAGTAGGAACATGCAACCACATAGTGTCATGCTATAGATATCTGGGCCATTGGACATACGCTTCAGGATTTTTCCACTTGCCTTAGTGTTGGAAACTATTTGTTTGTTTGTTTGTTTGTTTGTTTGTTTGTTTATTTATTTATTTATTTAGACACTGGGGGTAGAACTCAGTAGGTTGCACTTGCCAGGCAAGTGCTTAAGCCACTGAGATATCTTCCTGGCCCTGGTGATGGACTATTTATTAGCCTTTAAATAGCAGATTTAGGACCAGGAAGATGACTCAGCAGACTAAGATTCTACTTAGGCAAGCCATGGATGAGTTCAATCCCTGGTACCACATGCTGCACTGGCCCTGCCCCCCAGGCGCACTGAGCCAGCCACCCAGTCGAGACATTGTGATGTACGCCTGTAATCCCAGTGCTAGGGAATCTGAAAGCAGGAGACTCACTATGAATCTGAGCTGCAGAGTGAGACCCTGTACCACATACACAAAATAAATAGAATTATTTGTAGTTTACCGTACAGAATAGAATTTTTAAAACATTTTGCATGAATTAGTAGAGGTGATGATTTGAAGTGATTAAGTAGCTTGAGAAACCTAGTTTCCTACTGCTGATGAGCCTTAGGCTTTCTAGTTTGTCATTTCTCAGCAGGGGAAGATGGCTAGAAAATCCTTTCCATCAACAGATGCCTAGAGAAACAGGAACTGGGAGGTGACAGATCTGGTGACCTAGATAGGGTCATTGCAGCAGCTCCTCCTACTCCTGGAGTGCATACTTCCTGAGTGTCACTCTACTGAACATGCTAGAATTCTGGGCTGTAGGAGACTTGGAGGTCTAGTATCATCCTGTTAGGGTTTCCCACCTTCTACAGTTTCTCTGAAACACTTAACAGGTAGAGGAATAAGTTGTGCACCCAGATCCTTCCCCTGCCATTTTCATTTCCCATGACCTTTCTTTCTGCTCCCCCTTGTTCCTCTCCCATCCCTGGTGGGAAGCTGTTGTGCACAGCACTGGAGGGAGAAGAGGAAGCCAGTGAAATCCCTCAGGGATCCCTAGCAAGGTAAAGGTTTGGGGAAAGAGGCTGCAGGCCAGCCCTAGGGAAGGAATTCCACTTTGTTTGCACTGTCTGCTCCTCCACAATAGGTGACTTGCACTTTTAAAGATTGTTTTATAACACTAACACAGCCTCTGTAAAGATTCTGGTAGGATTCTCTTTGAAGGTCTGCTAATTAGTGAGCATCACTAAGCTGACAGCCCAGGGTGTGTGTTGTGGTTTGTTTTTGTAAACAAGGTTTGGCAGCTGGCTTGGTAAGCAAGATAGGGAGCATAGGATAAGACCCTCCAGGCACACAGGAGGGTGAAGCAGAAGGCATCCTAAGAGAGTGCTGTGGAGAAGCTGCAACCAGGCATCTGTTTCCCTGGAGTTGCAAAGGGGATCATTCACAGAGTGTCTTGTCAAGAGCTGAGCCAAGGAAATCTGTGACCAGCCTAAGTCACTTTGGTAATTCATTGGCACCAGCAGTGCTTTTCTTTCTTTTTGCCAAGGTTCCTTGGACCATCAGATTCTTGCTTCACAGCCATTTGCCCCTGGTGGGCGAGGCCATTTCCCCCTTTGACCTCCTGCACTGCCTTCTGTAGGTACTCAGCTTAGCTCTCAGAGGTAACTTGGTGTTAGCCAGGCAGATGCCAGAGGAACGGACATTTGAGAGGACAACCATGAAGCAGAGGCCAATGGGAACTGTTTCGCTTGGAGGGAGAGAGGGAAGAAAATCTGAAAAAGTAGGGAGCAGAAAAATATAAGAAAGGAAAGAGGTATTTGGGGACAGAGTCATAATCACTGAAGGTTTCACATGATCTCTGAAAGAATACACAGGCAGCATAATCTGCTCAGAGTAGGGCAAAATAAGGCTGGCTTGGCAAACACCTCTTTTAATGGAGTAGAAGGAAACTAAAAAAAGAAAAAAGAAAGCTAAGGTTAGCATAGAGTCTCCCTGAAGAATATAGCTTATCAGAAACATCATGTTCTATGGGCTGTTTTTCTTCCTATTGCTTCTTTCAACACAGATGGTCCTTGATAGTTTTTGAATGTGAACATTTTAGAAATATGTTTTATACATGATTATGCCTACACATATATTTAAAAAGTTATTGGGCCAAGGGAAACAATCTTCAGCATTCTTTTTCATATTTATTTGTAAACTAAATAAATCTTTTTTAAAAAATGACTTGATTCACCCCTTGTGCATCAGAAGAACTACTTCTTGGGAGG
>PVKN010034414.1:0-11836 GCA_004027915.1 Capromys pilorides
GTGTCAACTTGGCTAGACAAGACCATAGAAATGAGAACAAGACACTTCTGCTCGGGCATTGGAGGATGAGTTTAGCAACTAGGTCAGACTCAGTAAAGCAGGTTGCTGTTCATGATGGTGTAGATTGCAACGAACAAATCGAAAGTCTTAGGGAAAGAAGTCTGTGGTCCCTGAGGCAGAGGGAACTCTGGGTCCAGATGGGCCTCAGGCTTGAAGCGCAGCAGCATTTTTATTTCTGCTTTTCAGCCTGAAGTTCACTCGTGTGGGTTCCCTCGGTCATGCCCACAGCACAGCATCTTAGATTAACCCTCCACGGCACACAGAACCACATGATCATTCTATTAGCTCTTTTGCTCTACAGAGCACTGACTAATAAGATCCCTTTGCTTTCCGCTCTTCATGCTTAACATTTTGATCTGTAATCAGCCTGTTAAAATATCTGCTGGCCGTTTATCATTCTGTATTAATATTCAGACCAAGTAATGTTCGGAACAATTAAACAAATTGACCAGATTGTAGATCTGGTAAATTATGAAGCAAAAATTAAATCGTATTTCTTGCACCAAAACTTTTCTGAACCTGTCACATTTTAAAAGTGTTGAGCTAGACAGTGTCTGGGATTTGGTAAAAACTGCTTTACATGTATATTACATTATCACGTGGACTCTAAACATACTTTTCAGGTTAGGCTGTGAAAATTATCACTACTTCTCCTAGAAATACACCAGGAGGTGCCAAAATAAAGCTACCAAGAAAATTCAGAAAGTAGATAATGTTTTACTCTTATCTTATCAATGATACTTTAGGGAAATTTGTTAAGAACGTCTAGAGGAAATGTGATAATGGGCTGCATAATGGGTACAGCTTTGCCTTTACATTTTGTTTGGACACTTCGTAAAACGAAAACTTTCCCATGGAAATGACAAATCTTGAAAGGAAAGAAATAAACCTTTCGGGCATATTGCATACTATCTTAAATCATCTGGGTCTCCATGAGAACTTCTGAGGTTGAAACTTCATTTAAATTCCATGAATAAAAAATGTACTCTGATAAGTGCAAATGATACGGTCACCTGCAGCCACAAGGCTTTGAGGGTTTGGGGCCTTCAGCTCACTCTATGACTTGGATATAGCTAGTATACATTTGCAGACACAGGTATATACAACACCCACAAAAAATACAGCCACATGTGTTTCTGTCTTGCTCACTGCATGTGTGGATGTAACCATGCAGAATTGGGCAATGCTCCGTGATGGACAGAGGCTCTTGGCAAAAGCAAGTGCTCAGGACAGGTGGAACAGTAGGCCCTTCTCCGCAGACAGGGAGTGATGAGCTTGAAAAGAGAATTGAAACGTAATTTAATGTGGATTTTACATTATTCTGTTTTTAACATATTTTCTGTAAAGGCAAAAAAAAAGTATGTTGCATACTTTTTTTTTTTTTTTTCAAAACCGGGGATTGAACTTGGGCCCTTGAGCTTGCCAGGCAAGCGATTATTCTACTGAGATATCTCCCCAGCCTCTGTTGCACCTGTTACATAGATTTTGAAGTCTCTCATTCTCTTTGCAGAATCTGGCCGCACAGCAGAGTGCAGCCCTCAGCAAGCAGAGGACCTAGTGTCCTGCTCCCACACCATCTGACCATTAGAGGCGCCAGAGTGTGATCAGCAGCAGGGACCCCTCAGGAATCAGCAGCTCTTCCAGAGCGGGAGGCAAAGCCCCTGGACTCAACTGGAATGCCTGGTCACTGACATCAGTTTTTTATGCTGTATTCCCAGTGTGAACAGTCATAAAGCAAGGGCTGAGAAATGCAATGATCCCTAGGACTAGGAAGAGATAAGTCAATTGGGCTGCACGTCTACTGAGAATGCTCATCATTCTACATAAGGAAAATCTGCTGAATAAAGAAGTCATTGTAACAGCTCCGACCAGCAAAGAGTTCTTTACATTTGGGTAACCCTCCAGTCCAACACTGTCTTTCAACACTCCTCAGAATCAAGAATAAACTCATGCTCTTAAAAGCTAAAATCAAATATCAAAGGCCATTTGGAAGGGATATTACTACTCAGGATTATGTAGACATTTCCATCGATATAGAAAACGGCTTACATTGTTATCAATTTAATGGGGAAATTTACAACTTTAATGGTCCTTTTGGGTCAGCTCCAAACACTCAGGCCTTTTTTTAGCTTAGACTTTTTTTTTCTGTTTGTGTTGTGATTGCATAAATTGATTTACAAATGATATTTATCATGGGGTAAGTTGTCTATGATTACTGAAAAATCATTATAAATATGTTAATTTGTGGTTTATAGAGTAGATATGTGATATAGACAGGTATTTACTTGAAGTCAAATGAACTATAAAAGTTTTGTGAAATATGTTTTATGAAATGATCCTTTTGCCTGTACTTTTCTTTGACTTGTTTCAAA
Source organism: Capromys pilorides (assembly GCA_004027915.1). Taxonomy (NCBI): domain Eukaryota; kingdom Metazoa; phylum Chordata; class Mammalia; order Rodentia; family Capromyidae; genus Capromys; species Capromys pilorides. Next base: position 2,433 of record PVKN010034414.1, read on the forward strand.
GCGCCATCGATGTATGATGGGCCACAATGCCTCACCACTCCAACCAGGGTGCTTTATGCACTGCCATCCCCAACAACAAGCCAAGAAAACTATTTCCTGATTTAATGTGATGCAAAAAAAAAAAAAAAAAAAAAAGGCATGGAAACCAGCATATATTTTAAGCTTACAGAAATGTAATACATATAGATTATGTGGTCTGATAACTGGCCCAAGTCCTCCAGTGATGTCAGACCCACCTGGATTCCCAGAAGTGACACTAAGTCACACATATTTTATTTACTTGTTTCACAGCCCTTAGAATTGTGAATAGCTGGCCATAGTGTTCATTGTTCTGCTTTGAGTTCTAGAGCCAGCTTCCAACTCTTGCATCAAGGCTCACACATATGGTTCTAAGCAAGAATCCATTCTAAAAGGATAGAGAGTGTTACTGTGTCCATTTTCCCCCTTAACATCAATAATGTCATAACTATTGTCATAAATGGCAGCATGCTTCCTTCAGGAATATACACCAAGCAAATCTTTTGGCTAGATTTATTCTACCCAAGTCGCATCCTTCCAAATGTGAAAAATAAGCTAATAGATATGTGCAAAATAAGGTAAATCATAGATGGATTAAATTCATAAGTAAGCTTGATGTACAAAAGTTTGAATAACTTTGAAACGGACACCCAGGAATGGTGCATCAAGGCCTGGGATGCAGTTCAGTGCTGGAGCGATTGCCTAGCATGCACAAAGTGCTGGCTTCTGGCTCCCTGTACTCTCAAAAATACAAGAAGCAGATAAATGAGGATCAAGCTGAAGATTTACACAGCTTGTTGGTGGAGTGACAACTGATGGTCAACTTGTAGCGCCCAGCTGAACTGAATCAGAGTAGTCCTGGGTGTGGGCAGCCACCTGAGGATTGTCTCCAGCAGCATATGGGACAGAACTGGAGCAGAAGGAAGAAGGATGTCAGGAGCTGGTAGCAGCTTTAGGAAGCTGTTCAAGAGCTGTAGTAGGCTGTTAGGGAGGCTGTAGGGAGCTGTTGGCTGTCTTGGAGGAGCTTGTCATGCTGGCTTTCCAGACGAACTTGGCTGTCCTCATCTTCAAAGGGGCTCAGGACCTTGTTGTTGCTGAGGATAGCTATAGTTCACTTTGGAGGAGTTCTGGTCCCCACTTCGAGTATTGTTTCCTAGCTCTGGAGGGGAAGATAGTGCACAGCTCAGTCTCCTGGGAAGCTTGGGCATTGGTCTTCCTGAAGAGAACTTGACTTTCCTCTTCAGTAGAGGAGCTCTGGACCTCACTGTTCCTGAGGACGGTTGTACTTTTCAGGGGAGCACTGGTTCTTACTCTGAGCATTACTTCCCAGTTCTAGTTCAGTTCTGTCAGGCTGCTGGCACAGATCATCTTCCTGGCACAGATTTTCCAGCTTCCACCACTGCCTATGGGACTTCCCAGCACAGATCCATGAATTGGGCCTGCATACGAGACTACCTTAGGCTCTTGGCCTCTAGCTGAACTTGTGGCAAGTGTTGCAATGAGCTTTAGGCCTTCAGCTGGACTCAAGCAGAATGCTACCTTGAGTTCCATGGTCTCAGGTGGAATCTTTGATCCTCAGTGTGTAAAAAATTTTCCTGCACTCTTAGCATATGATTCTTGGGGTGATTCATTATAAAATAATCTTATAAAATCTGTGTCCTACATTATATTGTTCCCCTTGCAAAACCCCAAAGTTTTGCAATACAAGTATTATTAATAATAGCATGATTAGTTCAGTCAATAAATAAACCCCAGAAGTCCAGGAACTGCAGGTCAATTCAGTTCATGAGAATCAGTGCTCATGGAGACAGAGTGCAAGAAGTGGAAGGTGTGGTTTCTGGTGGCAGCAGCAGTGGCTTCTAATGATGCTGAAGGCAAGACATCCATGAGCATGAAGTCCATACAAGAGGGGATACTGGGCCCTTCTGTTTCAGCTCACACAGGAGGAGCTGCCCGTACTGGTCAACAGCTACACTTCTATAAATTTATATTGAAACTTCTGTTCATTTGTCCAACCAAAGAAAGATGTCCTGGAAAAGTGGGTTGCACCCAAGAATCTAATAAGTCTCCTCCTCCTACCTGTGCAAGTACTGAGTTCGGCAGTGGATGGTCCTACCAATGCATATAGTACCACCCATCCCAATCACCATCCAAATATGATATTTGGGGGACACTTTTAAATCTAAGACATGATGGAGGCTTAGCCTTTATGTTGAAAACTACCATTAAGCCAGACTTTTATTATGCCCTTGACAATTCTCTGACACTCTTGGGACTAGCCATACTCTTTGCATAATTTGCCAAACACATTTCCTATGTAGTACTTTGCATTACTTTCTCAAATATCTTTGGGAGAGCTCAATCATTTTCTTCAAAAGGATCTCTTGGATCTAACCCAACTTCTCTCTTCATGAAAACACACAAACACGCACACACACACACACACACACACACTGTCTTTTGATCTTCTTGATCCAGAGTGGCATAGAGGGAAGATTACTCACATGATTTTCCCCATTAATAATAAAAATGTGTTCAAAGGTGACTTGCTATGTGAACCTCTTAAGATTTTGGCATATTTTTTTAAGTTCCATTTCCCCAGATGTCCAATTATTTAAAAGTAGAAAAATAATAAATCAGTGGAGAGGTTCACACCAAGCATTATTACCAAATGATACTGCCCAGCTGCTCGAAGTTGGCTGAGAAAGAAAGCCTTCATTTCCTAAAGACACGGCAAGGGTGTAGACGCAGTAACTCACAACTTCTATGTTGTCCATAAAGTGAAATATAATTATTGCTTATGCAAAGCGTAGTTGTTTTCTTACAGTACCAATATACTCAGAGACAGAGGGAAATTTACAGAAATTTATATCATATAGTGGTTGGCATTTTTAAGAATATCCAGCCATATCATGTGCAAAAGCAAACAGAATTGATATATGTAGAAGTTAACACTTTGAGGAATGAAAAGCCTTTAATTTTCTATCCACAAGAAAGGTAAACTCTTCAAGAAATGTGAGGGATTGGATTTTTTTACGTATTTAGTACAGGATCTCTAGGGTCTCACTACATAGATTGGACTCATAGTGATTCTCCTGTTTTCAACCTCCCAAGCACTGGGTTTATAGGCATGCACCACCATGCCCAGTCTCAATTGCCATTTCAGCACACCCCAGGGGTGGAGCTGGCATGGCACGGCAGGGATTGATGCCCTGGCTCCTGCAGAACTATCTGGCTTGCCCAGGGATTGGATTTTTAACTTCACTTGCAAAACAAAACCTTAGTTGAATTTTGACATATAGGTCCTGGTAACAGATGATGAGCTTTCTGCGTCACAGACCCGGGGAAGTTTTTTGTTCCCAATATTAGCCATAGGTAGAGTACCACCTCTGCTAGGGGCTTCTGCAAGCTATAATTTCTGCTGTGCAGCACAGAGAGGATCAGATGAAACTACTCTCAGATGAGTTTAGGGAGCAGATGTGTCTGACCATACAAAGTAGAAGTGTCTGTGTGTTAACTCAGAGACACATGATGGCTCTTTTCTAGTGCTGGGTGTGTAGGCACGACAGTCCAGAACAGGAAAGTATGAGAGGCCAGCTTAATAATGCGTGCGAGGATGTTGGGGTCCCACTGCTTCCTGACAGAGAACCACTCGTGAGAGACAAGCTAAATATCTGCTATAGATGTAACAGGAGGATGGACAAAAATGAGAACAGATGTCTGAATAAAGTTCAATTTTGTGTATTTCATATATGAAATTAGGTAAGAAGATTGTACAGAATGCCAAAGTATTCTCTGTAATACTATTATTAAAAAAATTAATACTCCTGCTAATTTGTGGCCAACTTTTTTGACTGTGTAATGCAATATTAATAAATAGCACCTGTCCTATCAATCAAATTAAGGTAAACTAGTAGTGCTAACCTACATGTAATCACAAAGGAATGCTGTTTATGTAATCATTTTTTGTGTGTGTATATTTTAGGGAGAGGCTTACAGGATGTTCAGGCTCTCACTACTAGACTCGTAGTGATCTGCCTGTTTACAGCCTCCCAAGAGCTAGGATTACATGTGTGTGCCACCACGCCCAGTCTCAATTGCCCTCTCAGTGTGCTCTAGGGATGAGGGGGACCAGCACAGCAGGCCCGGGATTGAACCCCTGGCCCCTGCACCTGGTTGTAGGTACTTTAATCTGCTGAGCTATTTGGCCAGCCCTTAATTATTTGGCCAGCCCTTTACATGGTCATTGATGGCATGTTGTCTCTAAGGACATATGTGTTTCAAATGAGGAAAAACATACATTTTATTTTTAATTTTACTCTAAAGACCATTTAGAAATCACTTTTTGAAATGATGTGGTTCTATTCTGATTTCTCTATGCAAAACAGATACGGTGAAGAAAATATAGATTTCACTCTTCCACCTTGTTAAAGGGGCCACTAGATTCATTGTATAGCTGATCACTTCTCAGCTGAAAATGGTACAAATTATTTGATCTTCATGTTGTGAGCTTTCAAACAGAATGGCTATATAGCACAGCATCAGTAGTAGCTCTGCAATGACATTATGAGAGCTTAGAAAAAGTGGAGGGATAAAGTGCTTATAAGCTCTGAAGCAACTAATATCAACTGAGATGTTAGAAGCAATGTTTTTCTGGCTTTTCCCCCTTGCCTTGACATCAAAGAGGCAGTAATGATAAATGGCCTATTCCCCTTTGCAGGATCATTGATTTTTGAAATCCTTGAGGATTTTAATAGCAACCCTTTTATTCTTCTCCAGTGAGTTTTAGTTTACACTGTTGTGAAGGCCAGCTATGTGCGATTGTGTAGAGTAACCTGTCAAAATCAGAATAGTGTTTGATGTAGCTGCAGAGCAACATGTTCCACAAAACGTCTGTGAGCTGACTTGGCAAGCTTTTCAAAATGGGAAAATTTAAGATTAAACTTATATTCAGTCCTAGGCAGAAAAATAGAGTCACATATGTCGTTTGCATCTGCTTATGAAATCATTCTTTTCTTTTTGGATCCAATAGAAGCAAGGTCTTGACTGCATCCTGGGATGGATGACAGAAATGTACTTAAGCGCAGGGTTTCTATGAGGTACTGCCAAGCTCTTCCAAAGGCCATTGTCTGAGACCATGCCGGAATGTTACGTAAGTGGACGCAAGCTGCTGAAATGCTATCTGACCTACCTGAGGCTCGCCAGGGTGGGATTCCAGTTGTCAAGATACGATTTCATTGACTGAAGTACAACAGTAGTATTCATAGCTTACAGAAGATCACACAGGTTGCCCACAAATTCACTATGTTGCTTATACTAATTGACCACAAGTATTCAACAAATGCTTAAGAAGTCTGCAGAATTCCAATGTCAGAATTACTTATCAAAGAATCCAGTCACCCAATCTGTTTCAAGGATGGTTCCAGAAACTCTGTTTTTGATTCAGTCGGGGATCAGCATAAGTCTACATAACAGTGAAACATAAATGAATAATTCTCCAGTTTTACAGACCTGTCATGGTGTCTTGCTGATGAATTAGACTCAAGTTGATTTAACAAAAGGAGTTTCCACCATCATTCCAACACCCACAGTGGGGGCCACCTGGACCTGACATGGAAGAGCATTTTCCTGCTAGGGGTTATGTCCAGGGAGCCAAGGTGATCCTGAGTAGAATATGATGAAATAACAAGTGACAAGATGAGGGTTAAAATCATCTCACCTACTCAGACAAGTTTAGTTTGAGAAGAAGGTCAACGTTTCCTTATGGTTCTGAAGTTCTGAGTTGGATTAAGGAGCACAAACCTTAATTGGGTTTGCATACAACAAAATGTAAGCACAAATGAGGTCAGAATGTGGAGCTCCCTTAAATCTTTCCTTTTCAAAGATAAGAAATTCCTTTACTTCTATACATTATAGCATTCATTTGGAAATCATACAGTTATTCATGAAGACCAGAAAACTTCAAAAAGAAGTTTGGAGAAGTGCCAACTCCCAGTTGTACCAGAGAATGTGGTGCAGTACTCACAGAGTCAAGATTCTCTTCCAAAACTTCTAGAAGTTTCAAAGAAAATAGCTCCAGAAGGAAAGGGAACTGACTTTGCAGTGGCCCAAGCTGTTGAGCTAAGTCCACAGTCCCAGGTCTAAAATTTCTATCTGTAGCATAGAAGAAAGGGACAAGTGGGATGTACTCCCATCCTTCAGGTAGACATGGAGCCTGCTGGCACAAGCTCTCAAAGAGTGTGTGGCCTCAGACTCCTCTGCTTGCCTCCTCTCTGTTGGTACATAAGTTGTGTCCTCAAGATTCATCCATCCTCCTGTGGTCACTGGGCCAACAATGGGCCCTTTGACAGGTGGTCCTAGGAGAAGGAAGTTGGGTCCCTGTAATGTGACCATGCAGAGGAACCTGGGGTCCTGCCCTTTCTGCTTCTTTCATTGCTTTCCAGCTGCCATGAGATGAATGTGAGGGATCTTCATCTCCCTCAGCCTTCTCACACTGCCACTGTGGTGCCTCAGGCCCAGAGAAACAGAATCTAGTGACCATGACATGAGCACTCCAGGATCATGAGACAAAGCCAGCCATTCCTCCTTCTGCAAGCATTAGCTCAGGCATTGGTCACAAGGACAGGAAACAAGCAGTGCAGTCCATGAGGCCCCGACCTGGTTGGAGAAGTGCCAACTCCCAGTTGTACCAGAGAACGTGGTGCAGTACTCACAGAGTCAAGATTCTCTTCCAAAACTGCTATCAGGACTCTAAGCCCTGAAAAGCAGTGACAAACATTTAAAGGCCAAGGTGCGAACAAGCAGTAAATTTCATGAGTGACAGGATTATGCGCAGAAAAACAAGATTGAACAATTTTTATCTTGATATAAATAGCTATTCTTCATATTACAAGAGAGAAATCACCAATAAATGGCCAATCACCAGGGGATCTTTGATAAAATTTGAGAAACCTAGTGGATACAGTTTTGTTGATTCATAAACCAAATTAACTATAAAATTGCACACCTTGAAATCAGATATGCCTGTATTTTGTGTTTAAAGAATTGCTCTTTGAAGTTCAAGTTATGTATCAGAAAAAAAAGCAAACATAAATATCTGCCTTGAAATGCAATCAGATACCTAAAGGGTAAGTGCATATAAAATTGTCAAGTGCTACATTCCTTCCCTTCAAATATGTGAGAGTCAATTGTACTAACACAGCGATTTATAGTTTTATCATTTTCCCTAAAAGAAAATTTAAGCACATCACCCATTATAGTAAAAATTGTAAGCATAGAAAGTAGAATAGACATATCTACCACAAAGTACAAAGAAGTATAGACCAACCCTGTTGTATTTGTATTAATATAACTTAGGCATGTGGCCAAGCTTGCCGCCCAGTGTTAAGGAGTTGTGTGACAGGCTACGACACTGGCTGACATCCTTTAAGGCCCAAGGTGATCCTACAATCACACCAACTTCTGAGTTAGCTAGGAAAATGCAGCCTATGGGGCATAGTATGAGTCCTGACGGGGTCCCCTGGAGAGCCCACAGCCCAAGGCCAGCTCCTGCACACCAGGCACTGTAATCACTTCTGGAAGCCACTTACGAAAACGAGCAATGGGGTACAGCTGCAAAACCAAGCAAGGAGAAGAATGCGAATGTGGACTGTGTGTGGGTGGGCGCTTGACTCCCTTCCCTAACAGAATTCCCTAGGGAAGAGGGATCGGAAAGCTCAGGACCACCCTGGTGACAGTCTTCCACCTCAGCACTTAGCCCATTCACTGGTAAATCAGAGTTAACAGTCTTCTCTTTAATCGAATATTTTTGAATGAAGAGGCAGCCAGCTTCCAACTCCATTGCTCTGATTCGCTTTCAACACTGGGGCAGTCAGTGTGACTCACACACCGGGGCTGCCTTGACTGGAAGGAAAGTGGAAGGACTTGGGGTGATTCCAACTTCAAACGGGAACTTTCAGCCTCCAGGGCAGAGCTCCAAGAGCAGGAAAGAGGAGCCTCACATGGAAGCGAAGAGATCAGAAATTTCCAGAATCAACTCCTTTCCCTCACTTGGTAGTAGAGCTGATGAGGCTGCTTTGTGTGTGTCACAAGTGTGGAGGCTTCCGTACAGATTTGCTTCAGATAGAATGCATTTAGGGACTTCATCGCATGAGCTTTATGATCGAGTGTGACAGTGACTGAATCTGTAAAACTTTAGTTTTTGTACTTTAGATTCACTTTAGATTTTTATGAAATCCTAATATTTAAACAGAAGAAAACACAATGGACATAATCTTGAATTGCAAGGATATCTTTTCTAAACAAAAATCATAACAAAAAAGAAAAGTCCTGATGCTCCGGAAGGTCTTAAAACACACTTGGCTTTCTCTGCTTTTGCTGTAGGTCTGTGTGTGCATGGGCTGTGGACTGTGGCCTGGGCTCTTCCTGCCCTGAGGCTCCTGCACCTTCAGGGTTCCTGGCAACCCTTTCTTCTGAGGCTCCAGGGCCTCTTCAGGGTCTGAAAACACAAACACATTTTGCACATGTGGGTGTTTAGAAAATGGTATTTGATGATAATGATGATGATTTCCTGAAAGCAAGGGTTTCTCATCAGAGGAATGTGTGATGTTGGAGTCTTTTGATTAGTTTTCTCTTGATCTCTTTTAAAAATAGGATGGATGTGCTCATCTGTTTGGGATGGTTAAAGGGTAGAGTTGTCTAAAGGCAGAGGAAGGATGGGATGACTTCAAGGTCCCTTCTAATTTTATGATTCTATGAAGTAGGATCATTTATTCTGAAGAAAAAGCTTGAAGATTTAGTGCGTAGAAGATGGTGACCAGCTGCTCCCTTCTCCCTGATTACAGAGAAGGAAGTGTGTTTAAATTTGAGCTCGCGATTGAGGTTTTGAGGGAAGAATTCCCTGACACTAAGGCAACGTCAAAGCCAAGGCCAAAAGAAACCAGGAACAGAAGTCACTTCCTCTCCCAAGTTACTGGAGCAAGACTCATCTCAAAAGTAGAGGAAATGCACCGATCTTCCGTTCACTCTGCCTCTCTCAGCATTACCTTAGTGTTCCCTGGAGATCTTGAAGTTAAGCGCTGAGCACTCTTGAAGCAGTTTCAAGGACCATAGTGCTTAGTCCAGGTCTTCACACACCTCAGGGAATCCTCATTGTTCTGCATTGGTCAAAGGTTACATAAGAATATCTTAGGGCGGCAAGAGTACACCAGGGGATCACTTTAATGTGCAATGATATTTCTGTAACTCTAGTTTAACACTGACCATGTGTTATGAATTGCATTAATTTGATTAAATTCAGATGTAAAAAAAAAAAAACCTACACATTAAAATGTTACATTAAAGTCAGCACTCTTCCAGTCATCCACATTAGGCAACATATTTGAGTA
>PVKN010034415.1:0-11837 GCA_004027915.1 Capromys pilorides
CCAAGTTAAATGTTAGATGTTTGATACTCAGAAAGACAGTGATGTTAAGCTCAAGTACTTATGTTATAGAGTAATAGTAGCACTAAGCTTCTCTTCTGGAGGGTTAAGAACATAAGTTTACAGACCAAAAGTTAGAGAAAAAGAAGGGTTACAAGGATAGCCAATATTTTGGCCCTAGCCCTTCAAGGTCAGTGAGGACTCAGGACCTAAGAGAACCTGCGCTGTAACATCCTATAAGTCAGTGGTGTTACAAATTTTCTGTTCAAGGAAATTATGGGGCCACAGAGGAAAGGGATTGATGATGTATAATGTGCCTAAGGAGAGTCACCTAGAGAGAAAACATTTTCTCAGGGTCTTTCTTTCTTTCTTTCTTTCTTTCTTTCTTTCTTTCTTTCTTTCTTTCTTTCTTTCCTTCCTTCCTTCCTTCCTTCCTTCCTTCCTTCCTTCCTTCCTTCCTTCCTTCCTGACCGGGGACTGAGCTCAGGCCCTTGCACTTGCCAGGCAATCACTTATTCTTATGAGCTACTTGCCCAGCCTTCTCAGGCTTTCACAGAGAGCAAACTGGTCAAGTAATGGCCGTGACTTGTCCAGATGGACTGACACTGAAAACAGGTTTCTTTTATTTTTTGTATTATAGGGAAGGGTCTACTGGGTGTTCAGAGTCTCATTACTAGATCAGACTCCTGATGATCCTGTTTACAGCCTCCCAAGAGCTGGGATTATAGGCGCACACTACCAAGTCCATTCTCAATTGCTGTCTCAGCACGCCTCAGTGGCAGGGCTGGCACAGCAGGCTGGGGGCTGAGGATGGAAGCCCTGGCCCTTGTGCCTGCTTTCAGGCTCTTTAATCCAGCTTTTCCTCCTTTTTCTTCCTAATTTTCTCTGTCCTTCACTGTCTGCTGCTCCCTGAGATTGAATTCCCTAATAAAATAGGAGTTTTCGAGGCATTCCTTGGAGTGTGCTATTTGACAGCCTAAGAAGCTTAATTCCATGGCTGTTTCAAAATATGTGCTGAATGCTTGTTTTGATTATTATAAACTAAATCTAATTTGTCCATAATTGCCAACATCAATGAAAATTAATGTAGATGGTGTTCTGTTCAATGAAATGACTTTTATTTTCCAAACTCTTGGGTCACCCTAAGGAAACCATACTCCCACAGAGATGACATCAGCTAATGCTGCATAGACCTAGACAAAATTTATATTCAGAAGAAACCTTTCAACACCACCTTGGAAGTGAGAACTTATATTTAACCTCTGGTAATTTTAGACAAAGGAGGTCAGAAACCTCTCTTTACGTGGCCATATTCCTCTGAAACACCACATTAGTAAATAATGCTTTTCTTTAAGTCTGCACAATTCTCCCTGAATTAATGATCCATATTGGAGTGCCATGCACAACTGAACATGAGCTATCAAAATACGAAAACAAGGATAATTAGAACTAGTCAATAAATCTACAATAGTGAATACTATATAAGTTGTGATGTCCCCTGCCTATCCTGCTTCATCAGTAGGAAGATGTATTTCACTGAAGTTTATGAAATGAATCAGTTCCTTATTTTCTGTCTTACTTTTGGATCTCTCTTCTATGACTGCTTAGATTTAAGGAATCAACTTTTTTTTTTTCTTTTTAAAGATTTATTTATTTATTTGGTGCAGGGTCTCGCTCCACAGCTTGGTCTCATAATGATCCTCCTGTCCCAGCCTCCCCAGTGCTGGAATTATAGGCGTATCCCACCGTGCCCAATTTCAGTGGCCAGCTCATTATACCTGGGTGGGAGGGGGTGGGGGGGGCTGGCGTGACATGTGGTGCCAGGGATTAAACCCGGATCTGTGCTTTCCAGGCAGGTGCCTATGAGGGACCATAATTTGAAGATTGTTTTAATTTGTATGTTTTGTCTTGAATATTAACATGCTCTGGTCTGAGAAATGTATTTGCAAATAAATACAGAATCCAGGTTCTTATATCTTCTGATACCTGCAGCTTATTTTATTGTGATTAGATATTTACTAGAATTTCCTCCTGAAAGAGTCTTTCAGTTGAAATAGCACACCCCTTTCTCTAAACTAGAGAGATTTCCTTTTCACAGTTAGGTACACATCCAGTTTGTAGTATGTTGCTTATTCTCATTAACTGCTGTGCAAATAGTCTCCAGTTAATTTAGAGGCATGTGTGTGGAGCTCTGTAACCATATTCTTTACTAACAGGGATCAAACAGTTTATCTTTTGTGCTCTACCAAGTACCTCAGGTGGCACCTACCTTAGCTCCTTAGAGTAATTCATTTTTATGAAGACTTTTTGTTCTTCTACGTGAATGAACTGGCTCAAGTCTCAGCGTTTCTCTTATTAGTGGGAGGCATAATTAGTGTGCTTCATGTTAATCACATATAAGCTACCATTTGGAGGGAGAGACACTGTTTCTCTAAAGTCCTGTTACAAAGTGTGAGGATGACTCTGAGCAGAGCAGCGGGAGCTCAATGCTGTCTGTGATTGTGAAGGCATAAAGCCCTGCTGATACGGGCACCAGAAAGGCTGCCAAAGCCGAAAAGTACCTGGCTAGGTTTTAAAGGACAGGAATACAATACTCTACTAAGACACACTTTATAGAGTCCGATTCACAGCCAAGGAAAACAGCTTTCGGAGCTTTTGGGTGTCCATAAACAGCTAGATGAATGCAAGGAAGCCAAAACCAGGGATGAGTGGGGCATTTAAATGCTCAGCTCGCTCAGCTGCCACCGTGCCCTCTGTAGGCACAAGTGCACTGGCACAAATCATGCCAAGGGACACCCTGTGTGTTTGTGGCTTACAGAAATCTGCACATGGGGACGGACAGAGAAATCTAATGAAGCACTCGATCCGTTGTCTTGTTATAACTATGAAAAAAACAAAACAAAACCCTGTCCAGTTCATCTTCTCAAGGTGATCATATAACACGGTGCGAGAGAAAGAGGGAGAGCGGTAATGGCCCTCCGCGAATGCTTCGCAGTCACTCAAGCGCCGGGTGACAATTGCCCGTTGATAAGACAGTTCAAGCATTTTCTTAGCGGAGACACTTCGTAAACCTTGCCAAGAGAGAGGGCATGTGGCACTAAGTTGTAAAGTGATAAAAAGCAGACGTGGGTGGAAAATATTTTATCGGAAAGATAAAATAAAGAAATTATAGGAATATGATAACAGCGCAACCAAGAATATTTTATAGGAAAAGATTTTGTAGTGTTGCCAGCCACTAAGGCAAAAATGAAGGAAGAGCAAATGGGTTGTATTTCAAACACATACCATTACAGTGAGCAGCGGCCGCGTTTTACTACCAGACTCACATTTTTTGACTGATGCAATAAAATTTGCAAAATTCAAAGAAAAACATAGGATTTATTTCTTTTTTTCAACCTTCAAATTTAAAATGGATTTTATGGTTAACCATGCAATAAAAATGTTTTGGAAATGTTTTGAATCATGTTATAGCTCTGAGGAAACATCTCACTGTTTATAACCGGGGAGTTTCCTACGCTTGTTAGACGATTGAATAATCCTAGCACGTTTCTAATGGAGAGATTTTCTGCCATAATACTTCAATAATCATTATATTTAAATGGTTCATAGTGATTCGAATACTCTATTAGGGCTTCATGGGTCATAAATTGTGAGTGCTTTTTTATGATACAGAGAAGTTTTCTACACGATAGGCTAGTTCTACTTTTAATTATTTCATTTGATTCTGCTTGTGCTGATGGAACCCCAGATTATGTATAAGATTCATGAAATATGACACAAAAATTATTTTCTCTAACTTTTTCTTTGTCTGTTTATCTTCTGTTTGCTTGAGGCTATGTTAGTCAAAGAACTCAGGAAAAAAAAAAAAAACTTGGAATCTGCTAAGTAGGACTTTTATCTCTCACCCCTCCACGCGGGCACTGGCTAAAAGCTAGCACAGCAGTCTGCTACCACACATAACTCACCGAAAGCTGAGAGGTCGTTACTTTCCTTAGGATCTGCACAATTATTGTGCTCTGTTGTCTATAATTATTTGTTAAACAGAAGTATATTTCTTCTCCCCCTCTCATTCTTTTGCGTGCTACTAGGTCACAGGATAAAAACATTATTATTATTATTATTATTATTATTATTATTATTATTATTATTAAAAATAGAATGCTAAACTGTCTTTGCAAATGTTTTCAGCATTATTCTAAGTAGCTGTTTTACTGCTAAGCAGAGCCTAGTACTAGACAGCCCAGAGAGTTTCTTGCTCTCTGTGTTCTATTTCCAGTGCTTTCTAAGAGATTTCAGGCTGGTTCTGTGCATCAGTGCAGCTCACTGCAGGGCGTCCACTTGTTTTTCATGCATTGTCCCGAGGCCAGAGCTGAAGTATGTTCTTCCACAATAACACACCTTCTGAAGAAGTCAAGCTTACACTTGTGCATCTTCTGATTTTTTTTGAACCGGTGATTGAATTCAGGCTCTTGTGCTTGCCAGGGAAGCACTTATTCTACTGAGCTATCTGCCCAGCCCTGAAATTCGTATTTTAAAGGTACTAAGTGAAATAACCTGAATTAGCAATTCACAGAGCAGTGAAAGATCTGTGTGTACAGAGAGCAAAAGATTAATATTAATTCAAAAAAATTAAGAAAGGAAGGCTGCTCAAATTTTATTAGACTCGGGCAGAATGTCATATTCTCTTTGGACACAGTAAAAATGCCTTAAAGCTACACAACAATTAGATTTTATATACTATATGTGAAAATTGAAAAATTTCTAGAAATTCTGGAAGTTCAGTGCATCACATATTTGGTGTCAAAAACAATTTGTGTTTTAAGGAATTTTGTAATTACTGAGAGTTACAATTTTTTAGATACCATGTGTGACTTACCGCTTACTGCTCACGTCCTGAGAAGAGCAGAGGAGGATTCTATTAGCCTCTATTAGTGTGAACTCTTTCAGGCCCTGTCTGTTTCCTGTGCTGCTTCTCAGAGGCAACCTCAACCCCACAGAGGGCTTCTGAGGCACGATGCTTTATCTGTGGGACCTCAGACAATTTTTTTGCTTCTCTGGTCCTCAGTTTCCTCATCATAATGACAGGTGAGCTGATTTCCAAGAAAGAGGTGTTCCAAAAGACATAGCTCTCCTTGCACAGCAAGATACATCAGAGAGCACATTTTCTGCCCCACTTCTTGCTGCCCATGCCAGAGATTAGCCTGAGAATGAAATCTTGACAATGGTATTGCTCTGTTTAGAGTGAGGAAATAAATGTCAAGATGGTCCTTTGGAAGTTTTTGCTCTTTTTCTCAGCAGTAGAATCAAGAAAATATTTGAAGGCTGCCCACAGTGGAACAGTATTTGAAGCTAAGATAAAACACTTACTCTGCCTTTCATTAAACGATGATGCTTTTTATGGTCCTTCCTCAGTGATACCTAGTTGCCAGAGACTATTTGTTTACAAGGTGGCCATCAGGCAGTACCCTATCCAGTTCCTACAGGTCTCTAAGTCCTTGCTCAATGCTCTTTCCTTACATGAAGCACTTCCTACCACAAAAGTGGCCACGATTATCTTTCTTCTGAGAAGATTGTCATTTTTCTATGAATCAAAACTTTTTTTTTGCTGTTGTTTTCCAGTTCATGATCTTCTATCTTATTGATTGAAACTAAAATTGAATATAATTTATACTGTTATGCCACTTCCACCCAAGCTCTCAACCAAAGTAAGAAGGTATCAGGAGATTATGATCTCAGCTTCTTGAATCAAAACTTCAGCGTTCCAGTCATAGCTTGGGTATTTTTTATTGTGGGACCATAAACAAGGAGAATCATTCAGCCTTAAGCTTGGCTTTTTTAATCTCTGGGGATAATACTGTGATTCTCTCCTATTCTCCTAAGGATGCAGGCAACAGATGATGTAAGGTACCCAGCTAATGTTTAGTGCATAGAAGCCTCGATAGTCTTTTTTGCTGTTGTTTTCCAATTCATGATCTTCTATCTTATTGATTGAAACTAAAATTGAATAATTTGTACCGTTATGCTACCTCCCCCCAAGCTCTCAACCAAAATCAGGAGGTATCAGGAGATACCACCTTATTGTATCCTTTGAAGGTGGGGATGGATCTTAGCTGGTTTTGTTGATCTCTGGTAACTCCCATAGTGCCTCACACTCAAGCAGGTGCTCAGTTCATATTTGTTGCCAATAGGAGGTAAAAGGAGAAGTACATTCTTTTTCTGGATGGATACGCAGCCTTTCTGCCCCAGGATCTCTACCTTCTTTGATTCCGCAGATAGGTATGGGATCTCAACTGTTCTCTAATTTTTAAGCTTTGTGGTCACCTTGTGAAATTATTCTAACTAGATATGATAATTAGATGGAGCCTTTTGAGGCTGGTCACACTGAACAGATCACTCTGCTATAATGGATAGTTGTTTCTAGCACCTTGGAGTGAGATCCTATTATCATTTGAGATTTAGTCTCAAATTGATCATAACTGGCTAGACTGTGTTCAAGGGCAACCAATCCTGCAAATGTCAGACTCTTATAGTAGAAGAAGCACAACCCTGGTGCACGCCACATTCTCGCTGTGAGGCACCTACTGCTTCTTTGCCCAGCACCGACATCCAGTCCACCAGCTGAGAGCATTGCCTAGAACCATGGAAGAAAGCAATGTAACTTGGTTGAAGACCTGCCTGCAGTCTTCTGGAACTTTTACTAAGAACCTATCCCACAACAGCGCATCTCCTCCCTGCCAAAGCATGTTGGATGACCTGGGTGTGAGGAAACAGAATCCTCCAGCTGGAAGAGAAACCAGGCATTGAAAAGGAGTGAGACACTCTGCAGTAGAAGCCAAAGAATGGACTTTGTCTCCCCATCTTTATTTTTCCCTATTATGGCTCAAGAATCTCAGTATAAGTAGCTAGTCATCAGCTCCTATTTATGCTATAAATCCCCAATAAAGCCCTTTGGCTTTTAATTTAACCACTGCTTGCTCCAATAGTCTTCTTGCAGAACAGACTATTTTTAGAACTCTTACCATGTATACATTTGTTTTTCCCATACAAATAAGGCTATTCGTTTGATATTCATAAAATAATTTCACTTAAATCTGGGTGACTGCCACAGATAACATCACTCTGGATTACACATTATTCAAAATGGGCAGCTGAAAGGATCCCTTTACTCTATGAACAACTGGAAAGGCAGTAACTTTCAATTTTCAATGCTTCCAGATTACATGGGTTATATAAAACTGTGTTCTGTTTCCCTTTTAATTACTACCACTAACAACGATGTGAGCAGCAAAAATTGTTCTGTGCCAGATATTGTTTTAAATTCTGTATGTAAGCAAGCACAGTCTTCCTAACAATGCCATGAAATACATGTTCTTTCATTGTCATTTGACAGATGGGGAAATTGAGTCAGTGAGAGGTTTAGCTGCACACGGCTGTGTGGCTAGAGAGTGATATCACTGATATTTGAACATTGTGGCATCTGGGAACAGAGGGTACATGCTTAGCCATTTTGCTACTTTCCTGTGTAAACAGAATAGCATAAGTGAAATGCTTAGCGCAGGGTCTGCGTTATATTAAGTTCTCAGTGCATGTTCGCAGCCGCTCCAATTGACCAGCTTAACCTTTCTTTCTTCAAAGAAATAGGGTGTAGTTTTTGTATAATAACTACCCATTCTTCCCAGTATCTCTGTAGGTGTGCGGGTTTCAGGCAATACTATCATTTGATGGGAAACAGCTAAAAAATGGTGACTATGTACTTTTCGCTTCGGCGTCTGCTTTCCTGCTATTGATTTGCTGACATTATGCCACACATAGAAAGCAGTGGGGATGTTACTCTGGAAGGATACAGTTCAATATGAGTGGGCTTAGCTCACCATACTACTTCTCTGGCTAGCCAAGAATACAAAACTAATTTGTAGGTGATATTATATTTTCATCTCATGCTTATATGCAACCTCTATCCATGTTAATGGGAATTTTTTTGTGCTTGCTCTAGGGAAAATTGATTCCAATTATCAAGTATAATTTATTCCAACCCCTTGATGGAATAATTTATACTCTTGAGATACTCTTGAAATGTGTAACCAATAGGGAACTCTATTTATACATAACTTTTTACACATCTTTCAATTAAATAAGAAATCCAAGTGCAAAACCCATCACTCAAGGAAAGCATATGAGTTTGTAATACTCCCGAGAGGATTTTTGGTCCATAAACCAATAAATGGATTACACTTACAGTGCAAAATTCTTCTCTCAGATCCCATGAGCAGCTCCTATTGACTTACCCGAGAGGCAGCTCACTGGGGCTGTGGGATATGTTAGATAGCAGGGAGAAAAGTGGTCATTCTTTCACATGATCAATTTTAAGGACTCTAATATTGATTGTGGTAAAGAATATATTTATCAAGATGCAACCTATTACATGTTTAAATACACATTCATTTGATTATGAATCCCATAAATGGTAGGAATCTTAGCAAGGAAAAGTTAGTTCACCTTTCTAATAGATGCATTATTTATGTATATTCATAAATATAAAGGTACAAGTATGGTAAGAACACCTAGAGGTTTATATTTACGCAGTTATACAACACGTCTAATGTGAGATAAGAGACACATTGCATTTTTCACTTCAGTATTTTTGGAATTTCATGAAAAACTAAAATGAAAGTTCCTTGTGCTAAGTACTACCATTTATATTTTTATCTAAATTGCATTGTTAGGCCGGTGAGATGGCTCAGCGGTCTAAAGCACCTGCTTAGGCAAGCTTAGGCAACCGCAGGGACCACGGTTTGTTCCCAGCACCACTTGCTGGGCCAGCCCTGCCAACCATTAAAAAAAAAAAATGCATTGTTTTCATAGTGAAAGTTACCAGTGGAAAACATGTTAATTCAGATTCACTATTAAATATATTTTCAAGAGTAGTTTCCTTTCAGTCATTTATAAGCTCACTATTACTGTATTTTTTTTTTTTTTTTGAAAATTCATTGTATTAATTGCATTTAGAGAAAACAAAACACTCATTTTAGCCACTTCTTTTAAATGAAGATCTACGACTTAGGAAGCTTTCATTTTACTTTTTAATTTCTGCATCTAGAAAGCATCCTATGAATGTGTGAACTTGCTGGATGCCAATCTGCATTTGATCATGACCCAAATATTTCTTATAATTCTTGGGGACCTACCTGGGTAGTATTCATGCTTCATGAGGATTCAAGATTTTGCTAAATGAGGATATTTATGATGCTTAAATGTTTCAAAATCAGTAAAAATGTCCTTTTTCTGCTATAGAAATATTTTAAAGGTCTTTGGGGTACTGGAAAGTCTGATTTTCTGAGTATGATATTTTAATAAGTATAAATTTCACTTATTTTTATGTGTACGGATTATTTAATATCCTAATAACAGTTATTCTATGCATCGTATAACAATTAAAAATTCTTTGTCTCTTGAGTGTGGAAACTGTACTGCGAAAAGCCAAACATGACCTTCCCTTTTCCCTGAAGCCCCTGGGAGACAAGACGGCTCCGTGAATGTCCTTAACAGATGTGCAGACAACAGGGCAGCCTGACTTTGTCCTCTGGAGCCAGAGTTTATTTCTGCAAAACCCTGGCTGAATTCTCTTAGTCGCCTACTTTTTCCAAATAAAGAAATGACTTCCGTATTTTCTGGAGATGTTTCAAGACTGAGGACAGCATTCCCCTGATCTGAAGATGAGAGTCCCCTACGCGCAGGCGCGCAAGGTGGCCGAGGCCCGAGATATTTACTGCACCCTTGCCAGCGCGAAGAGGCAGAAGATCCTGGCCTTTCTTCTCTGCCCATGCTGCGGATCTACCTCTGGGGTCTCGCCTAGCTTGCCATGGGCTCTAGCTAGTGGTCCTGCTGCTCCCAGGGAGGCTCACCGAGGGCTCAGGCACAGGAAGACGTGCTCCAGTCTGATTAACTTGGTGTACTGCGCCCAAAGTTCTTGCAGTGCTCAGAAGGAAATGTCAGGCTTTTCTTTTCTCTTGAAAATCACCAGGAAAGATGTCCTTTTAGTAATCTAGTTTGGCTGCTCACTAGTGCCCGCTCCCATAAAAACCAAATGTTAAGACACTTTTCAGTGAATTATAGAGGACATCAGCTTCAGGCTCGTGTTAAAAGCTTAACATTTACAGTGATTTTAATAATGGAGAAACCAAATAATTCTAGTTATATATAAAATGTATATATAATATATATTTTATATATACATATTAGTTTGAAGGAAATATTTTTCTTTAAAAATTTTTCCATTAAAACATTCTATCAGTACTAGCCAAGTGCTAGCTCACAGCTGTGCCATGGCAAACCTTCGCAAGCCTGATTTGCGCAGTTTCTCACCTAATGACCCAGAGTTAGTGGAGCACTCAGGGCTGGGGCCTGGGTATGGTGATCCTCAATCTTGCATTCTTTCCATCCCAAAATGAAACAAACTCAAATGTGGCTAACGGTTAGACGTCATCCGCAGGGCCTAGCCGCAGTGCTTACTGTTCATCAAAGGGATCTATCCGATGCGAGTCCTGACTATGCCCAAGCAAGGGTGCAATAGCTAGTTGGCACATCAGAGTACCACGAGGCCGGATCCCGGGAAGGACCGGGTGCTGAGTAAACATGTTGAGGAAGGCGGAAACTCTCAGCTGTTCTGGGCCTGACCTTGAAGTCGGGCGTGCTTTGTTTCATATCGTGCTTTGCTAGTTACATATTTGGAGACCTGAGAAAACTGTATAATTTTTCCTCAGTTTCAGTTTCTTCATCTGTAGAACAGAAATAATGGCAAGACCTAAGACATAAAGAAATGGGGAGATTAGGAGACCTTACTGAAAACTGTGCCTGGCCACAGTAAGCAATGAACATATGTTGCAGTTAAAATTGTTGCTGTTGTTCTATCAATTTGCATAAATGAAAATAGACAATAAATGGTCCATGCGGATGTACACTACTTGAAACACTCTCTCTCTCTTTCTCTCTCTCTCTCTCTCTCTCTCTCTCTCTCTCTATATATATATATATATATATATATATATATATATATATATATATATCTCAGAGTTCATGTGCCAAAATATGCAAGTAGCACTTGAGAATGCTCATTTTATTTTAAGCACTTCTATAGCATTTAGCATTTACTCTGTGTTATGCTATTCTATTGTAGCAGTTTCACAACTGTTAGTTACCTTCACAAGCGTATAAAGTAAGTGTCACTAATCTCTTTGTGTCAAGATGGGTCAATTGAGGCAGAGAGAGGAGGACAGGTGACATGCCGAGCCCGAGAGATGATGGAACCAGAATTCAAAACCAGGCAGTTTACTCTGTCCTGTGTAGAAGGCTCCACTCCCAGTGTGGCACTGTAATGCTTATTTGTGGGCACATGACATTCCAAAGCAAGGACTTGGATTGAAAAGCTGATGTAGAAATAGTACCCTAATTACATAAATATTTTTGAAGCAGTCGTGTAAACAGTCTACTATTTCAAAAGAAAAATAGCACAGTTGAAAAATTGTGGCTATTGAAGCAGTATAAAATAAATCATTAGCAGAAAGAGCTTCGAGGTAGAATGTATACCAACCCAGAATATATTCTGTATATAAATATTTACAAACTTTTCCTGTTTCTTGACTCCAGTCTTGTGTAATGTATACTTATAATATCACATGTAAATGTAAAAGAATGAAACATCTGGCTAAAATAGCTTCTGACTATTTTAACTTTTAGTTTGTTGCATTAACAAATGCTTAATTTCTATGTACAATTGTTATGACAATGTGACTATCTAGAATTTTTAGTTAAATTATGAGCGGTCATGTTGAATACAGAAATAT
>PVKN010034416.1:0-11835 GCA_004027915.1 Capromys pilorides
CACCCCAAGTTTTTTAGTTTTTTGTTTTTTTTTTATGGCCAGCACAGCCTGCCCTGGCGGTGGGGCTGGCGATTGAACCGTGGTCCCTGCAGTTGCCTAAGCCTGCCTAAGCAGACGCTTTAGACCACTGAGCCATCTTGCCAGCCCCAAGGTTTTAGTTTTTAAAGTGAATATAGGAATGCTTCTGAAGCTATCTGTGGCTGGCGAGCTCTGGTAGGTAGAGCTGCCTCCACAGTCAGAGCCAGTTCCTGTCCTTGCCTGTGGCTCTGGAGAGCTGCTGACATCATGTGCTCTGGCTCAGACTACTTAAATGCGATCCTTTCCTGGTAGACCACCCTGGGGCTTGAAATAGTTTACAAGAAAATACCCAAAGTGGGTTTTTTTTTTTTTTTCTGGGGATTGAATTCAGGGCCTTGTGTGTGAAGGTATTGTTTTTTTTAAAAAAATACACATTGAATAATTGAATGTCATAGAATTAGAGGACCAATATATACTATACAAGGACAGTTGAGTAATTAAAATATAAGCCATAGGAACAGGGAAAAGACCAATTAGTCTGTTTAGTTATAGAAAAACACAATTTGTAGTAAGAATTAACTTCCTTTTTGAAATGTTCATATCAGGTCTGGACTCTTTAATTGTAAACTATGTAAACTTGTAGGGACTCAAGGCTCGTGTTTGAAATATCACCCTTAGATTATTATATAAATGGTACTGTCAGTTTGTCACATGTTATTAGAATAATTTTTTTAAACCTAAACTTTTCTAATTTTTCTTTCTTAGTTTCTTTCTTTCTTTTTTATTTATTTATTATGGGACTGGGGATTGAATTCAGGCCTTTGCACTTGCCAGGCAAGTGCTTATTCTACTGAGCTATTTCCCCAACCCCTCTTCCTTTATATTTACATCAACAAAAATTTTTACCCTGGTTCACAAAGTTCTTTATGATCTGATTCCTGCTTTTGTAATGTTTTCTGACTGGGTTACTCTACCTACATTTGCTTGCTTGCTTGCTTTTGTGCATGTTGTTTATACAGATTAATGAGTTAATGTTGGCAGATCTATACGTGCTGCATATAACAGTTTTGATAATTTTTACCTTCCCTTCACTCTTCTCCCACCTCACTCCTAGTTTTACATTTTTGGGGGGAGTTCAGTGCTTACATTTTGAGCATTTATCCCACTTACCTAACTCTTTTTTCCTTATTCCCTTCATCTTGTCTAGTAATAGTATCCCTCTACTTGTCATATTTTAAAGATTCTACATCTCAGAATATGTGTTGTCTCTCTGAGTCTGGCTTATTTTGCCCAGTATCATAACTTATATATCCATCCATTTTCCTGTAAATGACTGAATTCTGTTCTTTTTTAAAGGCTCAATAATATTCCTTTGTGTCTCAGTACCACCTTTTCTTTATCCATTCATCCCTCTCTAGGCACCCAGGCCAGTTCCATATCTTAGCTGTTGTGAATTGTATCACAGTTCCTACAGTAGTTTTTTTTCTTTTTTCTTTTTTTTTTTTTTTGTATTTTAGGGAAGGATCTACAGAGTGTTCAGGGTCTCACTACTAGATCGGACTTAAAGTGATCCACCTGTTTACAGCCTCCCAAGAGCTTGCCCAGTTTCAGTTGCCCTCTCAGCCACCTCAGAGACAGGGCTGGCACAGCAGGCCCAGGAATCAACCCCCTGACCCCTGTGCCTGCTTGCAATCGCTTTAATCCACTGAACTATTTGGCCACCCCCCCTCCTTTTTTTTTTTTTTTTAAGTATTTAGTACAGGGTCTACAGGGTCTCACTACATAGCTAGGATTACAGGCATGCACCACCACACCTAGTCTCAGTAGCCCCACCCCAGGTTGGTACGGCATGCCAGGGATCAAACCCTGGTCCCTGTGTCTGCCTAGGTAGGTGTTTTAATCTGCTGAGATATCTGGCCAGCCCTGTATATTAGTTTTCTTGTGGGTTCCTAACATACAGCCAGCTGTTTTCTGCCTCACAGCTGTCCATCTTCTATTCTCTCATTATATTCCTCTTTCCTCTACCAGCATTGTCCAGTGTAAATACACTGTAATGTGAGACACATTTGTGATTCCACATTTTCTAGAAATTATATTTTAAAAGGCAAGAAACAGGTGATATTAATTCCAGTGATACATTTGATACAACTCAACATAAACTATTTCAACATATCAACATAAAAATTGTTAATGGATTTCTTAATTCTGTTTTCACTTTCTGGTCTTTACAGTCCAGCATGTATTTTGCCCTTGAAGTATCTCCACTTGGCTGCGATGCATTTCAGGTGTTCAGGGCCACACGTAGCCACTGACAGAGCAGCCAAGGCCACGCCAGGCTGCCTGCTTCCTCCTCTGGACCATGCCAGGCTCTTAGTTCTGCCCCAGGCTTGTTAGCACCTGGCAGGATGTCATCATCGCTGCACTTGTTTGCCTTTTAATCATCTTTGTCCGCTGGATTTTTGGCACCTAAAGAGCAAGATCTTCGCCTCTCTTATTTATTATTGTTGACTCAATGACTGAAAAAATAGAATCTGTGCAGAATAGGGTCTCAAACAGATTGGGTGAATGAGACAATTTGATACGGACAAAAATGTAAGTGTAGCTTTTTTTTATGGCCGGCTCAGCCTGCTCTGGGGTGGGGCTGGTGCAGCATGTGCTGCCAGGATCGAACTGTGGTCCCTGCGGTTCTTGCCTAAGCAGGCACTTTAGACCGCTGAACCGTCTCGCTGGCCCAGCTTTTTCTCTTTGATATTGACAATAAAACTAGTATAGTTGATTTACATGTGAGGTTTTTAAACTATAAAATGATAGTTCCTGTGCAGTCAGGGTTTCATTCATGAAGTCTTTGCTTACACCAGTGTCTTCAAGAATTCTATCTATTCCATCTTCCAGCAGATTTAATATTTGCTTTAATATTTAGGCGTTTGATCCATTTCGACTTTAGTGCGTGGTGAAAGATATGGTTCCAATTTGAATTTTCAGCATGTGCGAAGCCAATTTTTCAAGCACCATTTATTAAAGAGTCTGTCTTTCTTCCTGAACTATAAAATGGAAGCTAAGAGTTTCTTTCAAAAGGAGAAGCTTTAGATTGATAGAAAAGCAAGATCAATGGTTAATTTGTCTTTTAAGTGTCTAATGGCTTCCTGGGAAGACACAGTGACATCATCTGACTCTAAAATTCATTAGCCTAAAAAAAAATAAATAAAATAAAATTCATTAGCCTATTCTTTTTCTCTTGAAACAAGGTATGCTCAATAAAATTAACCTTTTTTGTGGTACAGGGGGTTTGAATGTAGAGCAGTTACAGTGGGCTG
Source organism: Capromys pilorides (assembly GCA_004027915.1). Lineage (NCBI taxonomy): Eukaryota > Metazoa > Chordata > Mammalia > Rodentia > Capromyidae > Capromys > Capromys pilorides. The sequence goes on from PVKN010034416.1 coordinate 3,333, forward strand.
TAGTCTCAGTCCTTTTTATTTTTATTTTGAGATAGTGTCTTGCAGAGTTGTCCAGGCTAGCTTCAAATTTGCAATCCTCCTGCTTCAGCCTCCCAGAATACTGGGATTATAAGGAATACCATGCTCTTCTAAATTAATTTTTTAAAATTAGCTCTATCTAAGCAGGTATGCATATATCAGCAAGGCTTTGGCTTTTGAAAAAAACGACTTGTCTTATTTATTTATGAACTAATGCCAGACATACAAATTTTGGGTAGTCTATAGAATTCCTGAAAGTGGTTGCTTTGAACAGTGCTTGTAGTTTCTGTTTTGGCTTTAAAGGGATATCTTAGAAAATTGCATTCACAATTTCAGTCTTCATAGTCACCCACATCAGCTTTGGCCAGGTAGGACAGTTATTGCTGTTTCTTTTTTTTTTAATTTTTATTTTATTTATTTATTTGTTTGCTTGTTGTGTTTGTTTGTTTCTTTATTTATTCATTTTGTGGCTTGCTCAGCCTGCCCTGGTGGTGGTGCTGGCGCAGCATGTGGTGCCGGGGATCGAACTGCAGTCCCCGCAGTCGCCTGAGCCCTCCTAAGAAGGCGCTTTAGACCACTGAACCATCTCGCCGGCCCCAGTTCTTGCTGTTTCTGTAAAGCTTAGTCCTAGCTCAGCATGTCACATACACCTGTAAAATCCCAGCACTATGGGAGGCAGTGGAGGGAGGATAAGAAGTTCAAACCCAGCCCAAGTAACTGATAACTTAGCAAGACTTTATCTTAAAATAAAAAATAAAAAGGACTAGGGGTATAGTGCAGAGCAGAAGCTCTGGATTCAATCCCCAGTACAGGACTGCGACAAAAACATTTAAAAGAAACTTAATCTTTCATATTTTTTCCATATATCACACGCATACATATATATATATGAACACATATGTACATTCACGTATGTGACATATATATGTATATATATACATTTAGAGAGAGAAAGAGAGACTCTTTTTTTCTTGTATTTTATTTTCTCTGCGTTTTGTGCTCGGGTACGAACCTAAATAGAAGCCTGCTTGACTTTCTAAAATGATGCTGTCTAATATCCTCTAAGCCAGAGATATTAGAACCGTTTAGTAGGAGATTGTCTTCTTCCAATTCCTTTTCAAATAAAATGCAAATATGGCTGGCTTAGGGTGAACTGAGAATTGTAGGACTGAACATGGAAACATTTTATCTGCTGCTGTGAAAATAGCCTCGAGTTTGAAGAACCTGGAACGTTTGCTTCCTCAGACATTATGCAACTTCCCCCAAATCAAGACATCTATTAACATTGCTTTAAAATCAGTATTGTAGGGGCCAGAGAGATAGCTCAGAGGCATAAGCACGTACCTGGCAAGCACAAGGACCCGAGTGGCTCCTCGTGCTGTGCGGTCTCAGCCTTGGGTCCTTGAGCACACCTTCTCAGCCCTGGAACGTGGTTGCACACCTCTATAATCCCAGAACTCAGGAGGTTGAGCCAGAAGGATCTCTGTGAGTTTGAGACCAGCCTGGGGGCTACAAAAGTGAGCACAAGGCCAGCCTGAACTGCATAGTGAGACCCTGTCTCAAAAAAAAGAATAAGTAAAATAAGTGTAACTATTGTTTGTTAACAAGGATTTTTTTTTTTTTTTTAGGTAGTACTGGAGATTGAACCCAGGGTTGCTCTACCATTGAGCTACAGCCCCAGCCCAACCGATTGATTGATTGATGAATTAAGACATGATCTCACTGTGTAGTTCAGTGTGGCCTTGAGCTAAGTTAGCCCAGGCTGGCATGAATGTGTGTTGATTATCCTGTCTCAGCCTCCCTTGGTGCTAGGAGTACATGTGCCACCTTGCTAGCTTTTTGTTTAGAGTCAAGCGTTCACTGTGTAACCCAGGCTAGCCTCAAACTTGCTATATTGCCCAGGCTGGCTTCCAACTCTTGATCCTCCTCCCTCAGCTTTCCAGAGTGCTGAGATTACAGGTTGCAGGAGATTGAATCCAGGGCCTGTGTCACAGTGATCTGCATTTCCAGCCCCTTCTGTTTTTTACTTGGAGATGGGATCTTGCTAAACTGCTGAGTTGCCCAGACTGGGCTTCAATTTCAGTTCTCTCTAAGTACTGGGATTACAGAATTGATAATATTTTTAAAAAATGACTTCAGTGTGCTAGCATTGAGTTAGAATTAACTCACCTTTATGGATGATGTCATGAAAATAATTAGCATTTATCAGGCATGAACTATATAGTTGGTGACCTGTAAACATTTCATTTAATGTTTACCATATGTGAAAGGAGTCTTGCTTTCCTCAATTTGCAGATGAGGAGGCTGAGGCTCAGTGAGTTGTAGCCTGCAGTCATAGACGGTAAAGCCCAAAGTGAGGATCCTGTCCCAGGTTGTCTGGCTCCAAAGTGGCCTTTGCCTTTACCTATGCTGTCCCTCTGTGTCCTCAGATGCTGGGTAGTGTCACATTCTTGAGCTGCCATTTATGAGCAATGTCATATTGTTAACAATGATAGACTAACTATGGTTACAAATTTTGTATATATATTTTCAGGGTCTTTCTTCTAGTGATGTCATTTTCACTCAGTTCCAATCCCGGGTGCTGTTGGGTAGAAGAAAAGGGGTGGCAATGTGTATAGCTCCAAACACAAGAGAATTTTTTAAAATGTTTGATGTTATCACCATGCTAAAGCACTTACTAGTGAACTGTGAATAAGTTACACATAGCCCTAACATCTTTTAAGATACCACTGCAAAAGCAGTGTTCTTCTTTCCTCCCCTCTAGACTTTTAAAACATTTTTTTAGAATGTATTTGGTACAGGGTCTACATGGTCTCACTATGTAGATTGGACTCATAATGATTCTCCTTTTTCTAGCCTCCCAAGCGGTGGGATTACAGGCGAGCATCTCCGTGCCCAGTCTCAATCACCATTTTAGCTTGCCCTGGGGGCAGGGCCCGAACGGGGGATTGAACACCGGGCCACTTTGCTCTGCCTAAGCATCCCTTTTAGTTTGCTGAGCTATCTGGTTGGCCCTAGACTTTTAAAACATTTGTTCATTGTTTGAGGGTATCCATGAGAATGTGTTTCTCAAAACTTGCATTGATCTTAATTATTTGTAATACTTCTCTAAGTTTTAAAATGTGATAGTCAGAAATCATTAGTGTTCCTTACACTAATTATGAAGCCACTAAAAGAGAAATTAGGGGAAAATTCTATTCATATAGTACCAAGAAAAATTAAATACTTAGGAACTAGCTTAATGAAATGAAAGACCTCTACAGTGAAAGCTGCAATACTTTGAAAAAGGAAATCACAACCTACTCTGTACCCTTTGTGTCATTTAAACAGAAGATTTATTTCCCTAATAAATAAATAAATTTTGCTCTTAAAAAGTACTGGGGATATAGGTCAGCAGCATAAGTGCCTCCCTGGCAAGCTGAAGGTCCTGAGTGTGGAGGACCGCCTGAGCAGCTCTCCTTAAAAGAAAAGTGACTGTCTCCATTTTGGCTGAGCCTGACCCTATTCCCTCGTATTGAAGTGTAAAGAGCTGGCTAGGACTTCTCATTATCCTTTCAATTGGCCTTAAACAGTGTGTAATGGCCTAACGGAGGTGCTGATGGTAATTTTTAAAGATGGCACTCGTGTTTCCCTGATAACAGGACAAAGAGCCAATGAGGCCAAAGAACCACAGTGTCAGCTGGGAGCAAGCCTGGAGATAGAGGATATGACTTCCTGGGGCGTGAAAGGTGACACATCAGAGCTGAAGCACCAGACCCCCAAAATATTAGATGCTATTTCAATAGCATTATGCAAATTCTCTAAATATGGTGGAGGTGAATACAGGCCTCCTACCTAGCCCAGCTCACAGCTCACCTTCTTCCCACAATTCCTTTCAGAGCTCACCTTCTTCCCAAAATTCCCTTTTGCAAGCTACTCCCCCTTCTCCATTGAATAAAGCCCGAGTGCAGCCCTGGGTCGCTCTCTTGGTTCTGGAAAGCCATCTTCATGGCTGGACTTAGGGCCCCTTGGCTCCCCATTAATTGTATAAATATGTTTTAGTATCTTTGGTATCGCTGTGGGTTGCACTGGGAGTGGTAGATTGGAATTAAGTTGGTGGAATTCCAGTAACTGGTTTTAGGATTGTAAGTGTAGACTTCTTGGGCTGAGACGAGAACCAGGAAGGGACTCTGACACTGAGTTCAATCCCTGGTGTTGGGGGGAAAAAATGGAAATCAAAAAGGATATCAGACAATGGAAAGATATGCTCTGTTCCTTGATAGGCAGAAACAATCTAGTAAAAGTGGCCCTGCTTCCCAAATTGATATACAGATTTAGCATAATCCCAATCAAATTATCAACAGCATTCCTCACAGAAGTGAAGGAAATAATCCTCAAATTTAGAATAGTAATCTTGATTAGCGAGAGCAGAGCAGGAGGCATCACAGTCCCAGATTTGAAGTTACGTTACAGAGCTGCATTAATAAACCGTGTGGTCCTGGCACAAAAACAGACATGAGAATCAGTGGAACAGAAGAGAGAATGCAGAAACAATCTCAAGCACATTCAATTGTTTGCTCTTTGACATAGCTAGAAACATATACTGGAGGAAATAGAGCTTCTGTAATTCATTTTTTTCATTTACATATTTGGTCCAGGGTCTCACTATACAGCTTGGACTCATAGTGATCCTCTTGAATATAGCTTCTTTAATGATGCTGGGGAAAATGGCTATATGCATGCTGAAGATTAAAACTAGACCCTTACCTCTCACCATGTACTAACCTTAAATCAAAATAGATCAAAGATCTGAAACTTAAAATACACACACTTGGGCTGGCGAGATAGCTCAGTGGTCTAAAGCTTCTGCTTAAGCAAGCTTAGGCAACTTCAGGGACCGTGGTTCGATCCCCAGCATCACATGGCTGCTCCAGCTCCACCTCCAGGGCAGGCTGAGCCAACCATAACATAAATACACATACATACATACGTAGCTAAGACACACACACTTAACCTGCTGGGAGATAAAGTAGGTAAAACCCTTAGTCATAGGTCTATACAGAGACTTTCTAACAGAACTCTAGTTGCACAGGAAGTAATACACAGAATCAACAAATGGGCTAATGTCAAATTAAAAAGCTTCTGCATAGTGAAAGAAATAACTGAGTGAAAAGAAAACCTATAGAACGGGAAAAATTTGCTAGTTATTTCTCAGACAGAGGGCTAATATCAAAAGTATATAAAGAATTTTTAAAAATTAGACTCCTCAGGGGCTGGGTAGATAGCTCTGGCACAAGTGCCTGCCTGGCAAGTGCAAGGTCATGAGTTCAAACCCTGGCCCCACAAAATAAAATAAAATAAAAAAGACGCCTCAAAATAAAAGACTTAATCAAAAAATGGACAAGCAAAATGAATAGATACCTTTATAGAAGAAGTGAAAATGCCCAGTAAATCATGCAGAAATGCTCATTGGCCATTTGAGAAATGTAAATAATACTGAAATTCTATCTTACTCCAGAAAGAGTAGCCATCATCAAGAAATCAGACAGTAACAAATGGCTGGTGAAGCTGTGGGAATAATGGAGCCCTTCTGCATTGGTGGAAAAGTAAATTAGTACAGCACTGTGGAAATCTGTGTGGAGATTCTTTTAAAAAACTTAAACTAGAAATTCCATTTGACCCAGCTGTTGCCAAACTAGGTATCTCCTGAAAAGATTTAAAACCATCATACTACAGTGCTCTATGCACACCCATGTTTATAGCAGCACAGCTCATAATAGCTAAATCTTGGAAGCAGCCTGTTTGTCCACCCACAGATGAATGGATAAGAGAATGTTGCATTTTACATATTTTACAGTGGTTTACTTTTCTGTCATGGGTGGAGTCCCTGATACTACAAATGAGAAGGACAAAACCCATATGGAGTATGGTTTAAAAAAATAGATAGTGGTGTAATTACTGGGGGTTGAACTTGGGCCTCACTCTTGCTAAGCCTGCTCCAACGTACAAGTGAGCTGCACCCTCAGTGTCACCCCTGGTGAGTTCCCTCGTGTGGGAAGCCCTCCCTGTGCTAAGAATCAGCACAAGCATGTTGGAATTTTGTGAATGAGATACTCGCTTTAATAAGCAAAGTTTGTGCAGTAGGAATTTAGAGACAAGTTTAAAGCTTGAAGATGATTCACTTTAACGATGATAGTTTTATCTTCCATGTTAATTTATTTTGACTTTAACTTTAGCTTTTAAGGAAATTTGAGTGACTGTGGTAACAAGATAACAGATTGTTTGAAAATTTTCCTAGCTCCTGTCTCAAGTGTATTCTTTTTCATAATAAATAAACATTAGTCTGGATTTCAAAATATTCTGGTTTACCTCCAGGAAAATGAGCCTTTGACATTGTCCCACTGTTCACAAGAACAATGACTGTGATTCACAGTTTATTAAAACACAGGCATGGTACCACTAAGGCAGTTCTGCCAAAATAGGTTATTCTGTTTGGTTGATCTCACTCCTGTCTGGCACTCCTGTCTGCTTATTTTTTCATTGGCAGCCGTAGCTACAATCTGATTTTAATTAAATAAACAAAAACTATGTGTGCCAGAATGTCAAGTCTTCCTCATACTGAAAAGATAGACACACCTCAGTTACTGTAAACTGCTTGTAAATCATCTGGTTCCTGGTGGAAAGGGCCAGTGGGGACATAACAGTTAATGGGGAGGGGGAAGAGAGAGAGAGAGAGACAGACAGACAGACAGACAGACTAATATGTGTGTGTCAGTGCTCAGATTAGTGTTCAGACACAGGAGAAAGTCACTTTTCAAATCTCTTGCTCTTAAAAATAAATTCTTTGAGGGGCTGGGGAAATAGCTCCGTGGCACAAGTGCCTGCCTGGCAAGTGCAAGGTCGTGAGTTTGAACCCCGGTCCCGAAAAAATAAATAAATAAATAAATTCTTTGGTAATGTGGTATTCTATTTTGCCTCAAGACTTACAAGTATAAATGGTTGCATGATTTTAATAAATGCAATTGAATGGTTTTTGGATTCTCTGTAATAATGAGATCCTCTTCTTTCAAATGTGGGAACTGTTTTGAACCCTGTATCCTCTTCCCTGTCCTTTGCCCTTTGATCACTGTGTTTTGTGATGAGATTATGGGTCTTTGAGCTTTTCTCCCCTCTGTTCATATTTCCTGAGACTATAACATAAAACGGTAAGTTTCCTTAGAGATGTTTTTGGAATTATTCAGATTTCATTGTGGGCATAAGTTTTGTAAATACATTTTCTTTGAAAAGTTTTTTTTTTAAATAGTCTCCTGCCTAGCATCTCTATTTAATTATATTTTTAATAGTAATTTTAACTTGTTTTTGTATATGACTAATGGTGTTTTTTCTCTCTTTTGAGGAGAAATATTCTTGTCTTTTTGAGACAGGGTCTCTGTGCAGTTCAGGCTGTCCTTGAGCTCACTGTTATAGCCCATGCTGGTCTCAAACTTGCACTGATCCTCCTGCCTCAGCCTCCCAAGTGCTGGGATTACAGGTATGTGCTATCACACCTGGCTCGAGGAGAAATACTCTTTTTTTTTTTTGTGGGCCGGGGTTCAAACTCACGACTTTGCACTTGCCAGATAGGCACTTGTGCCACAGAGCTATCTCCCCAGCCCTACAAGGAGAAATATTCTTGAGAAATTTTATAAAGGAAAATTGTGGGGGGCTGGGGAGACAGAACAAGTGCTTTCCTGGCAAGTTCAAGGTCCTGAATTCTATCCCCAGTTCCGTAAAAAAAGAAAAAAGAAAAAGAAAAGGAAAAAAAATTGTTATTTAGAGAGAGGCTAAAAAATTATAGAAGTTTTCAGTATGAGGTAACCCTAGAGAAACTCCACTAATCCATTTTTGTCTCAGGTCTGAAAAGTTAAAAGCTGGATTCAAATCATGAGCAAGCAGATGGAGTATTTTCAGAGTCAGTGCTTTTAACTTGCTTATAATAAGTAAGCTGACACTTTAGATACCTGATGAGATACGTCTAAAATGAGAGCAAGAAGAGAAACAGGAACAGAGAAAAGGAGGGGAAATTTAGTTTGGCCACGTATCAGTAGCCATTTATGAGTTTTTGGCAAAGAGTAAAATTAGTAAAAAGAAAAAAGCCAAAGATTTGGGAATTTTCTATGTACTTTATTATTGTTTCATGTTTTATCTTCATATTTATCTAAGAAGGATTTGCTGTGATTCAGGAATTTTAATAGGATTTTTTGAAGAATGTCTGTGTTATATAGCAGAGATTTTTATATTGTTAATTTATATTAATCTTGGTGGTGCATGCCTATAACCACAGCCCTCTGGCCCAGCCTGGGTATCTTAATGACTGTGTGAGAGAGAGGCCTTGTCTCAGAATAAAGAAGGGCGAGGATATAGTTCAGTGCACAGGTCCTGGGGTCAACCCCCAATACCAAAAGGGATTAAAGCTTTGTAATAATGAAGTTTTGGGCTTTGGTTTTTGTGGCATTCTCTTCCTATT
>PVKN010034417.1:0-11833 GCA_004027915.1 Capromys pilorides
GGCCCCATCACTATTGTTTTAATTCACATTTTTAGAATGACTTGTGATGAGGAATATTTTTCCATATATTTGTGTGCTATTTGTATTTTTTCTTCTGAGAAGTATATATTCATCTCAGATGCCCATTTTTGGATTGAGTCTTTGAATTTGGAGGGCCTTACATTTTTCGTTCTTCATGTTTTTTTTTTCAGTACCACAGATCAAACTCAGGACCTTGCACTTGCCACACAAACTATTCCACTGAGCTATCTCCCCTCATCATATGTTTTACATAGAAGCCTTTTTTCTGAGGGACAGCTGGCTGATTTTTTCCCACTCTGTGCATTGTCTTTTCACTTTATTGGTGATTTATTTTACTGCGCAAAGGCTTTTTTAATAAAATGAGATCCAATTTGTTGATTCTTTGAAGTGTTTCCTGTGGGTAGAGAGTTCACGAACAAAGCCCAAACCGAATGTTGCCGTTTAAATAAAGATGTTAATGGTAATCATTAATTGTGATTAAAACCCACAGTTTCAGCAAAAGCTGAAGGCCCCCCTTCTCTCCCTCTCTTTATCCCTCCCCTCTCCTTATCTCTCCCTCCCCTTTCTTTCTTTTATTTCCCTCTGGTCCTAGCAATACTGAATCTTAATGGCCCAGAAAAAAAAATCCTCTATTTTTACTAAAAGCAAAACTGGAGAAGGTACTGTGGAAATTATCTCAGGAATTTAGATGGTGGTAGGGGAAAGAATTTAGTGTGTTTTGCCTAATGTTTCATAAAAGGACACCAGCTGTGATGTTTTTAATTTGGGAATTATAAGGCTAAAAGGAGATTTACTCGCTAATAAATATCCACTCCCTTGTTCTTTACTGCCTTCTTGTCCTTCAGTAATTCATTACTAATTCCAGAATAGTGTAATACTTATCCAGCAGATAGCACGCTGTGCTGTCACAGATACTGAGCTCCTTGCCATATGTAAAGTGGCAATCTCTGAAGAGAAGCAAGGAGGAGGAGGGAAGGATCTTCTGAAGATATTCTACACTGTTCATGCTTTAAAACTTAGAGAACTGTGCCTAATAAGGGTGCTGCAAATAATATCCTGGAATCTGAAACACAAGAATGTCTCATGGTATAACACCTGATGCGGGGGGGCTGTTTTCCAAACAGCTCCTTCTAAAGTGGGCAGAAACTGTCACTGGACTCCCTCCCGTGTTCACAACCCAGTGGGATTTCTTCATGTCCCTCTTGGCTCCTAGAAGTACCCTAAATATTGTAACCAAAATCCTCCTTCCTGCACAGAAGTCTTGATCCCACCCCTATGGGCCCTGTGTTCTGCACCAGACAAGCTATAACGCTCTTTGAGGAATTCTGATTGGCTTACCCATGATTCATAACAGGTATCTGGGAATTGCCTGCTGTCTGTCGTTTAGATTTGGGCATAGGACAAAGCCTATGCCTAGAACAGTGGGTGTCAACTGATAGCAACCTTGCCTCCTAGGGAAGATCAGACACTGCTTGTAGATATTTCTGGTTGTCACAATTATTGGGAGGACAGCATTCTCCCAACATCTTGTGGGTACAGTTCTTGGTTGCTGCACGCTCCTTGCTCTTCACAGAGCAATTAAAATGGCAATAATACTGACAATGAGAAATCTTTAGGAAGGACTAGAAGATGATGGATTATGGCAGGTCCACAGCAAGTAGCAGAAAAGTTAATTTTCTATCAAACTGACTCTCTTAGAAAGGAATGGGAGACAGAGCAAAAAAAAAGAAAAGAAAAGAAAAGGTTACCAGCAGAGAATTCATAGGACAGACATTCATTGTCACTATGTAGGCCAAGCACAAAGCCTGCCAGATACCTGGCACTGCCATCTCATATTAGGAATGTCTTGCTCCCTTGGCTTCCATCTGTTTTAGTCTGGTTCCTCTCATAACTATCCCTTGGTTCTCTCATTCTCATTATTCCCTGCATGCAACTCCTAAAATAATAAACAAAAACACAAGATCTGTGATCAAGCCCTTCCTTTTAAAATGACATGCCACATACTCCACTTGGAGGGCCTTATGTCCCCTCAACACCAGGTTGCTTGCATACATGATTGAGAACTACAGAGCTATAACTCCAGTCACTTTTCTCGTCTAGATTCAAACATGCATTCATTCCAGTTGTGTCCTTTTTGGTATGGCAGTAATAAATAAAACCAGTCAAAACTAAACTGGTTACCCCCATGATACACACAGATCCATACTAATGACCCTATTTTCACAACTGACCTTAAATGTGTTATAAAGACATCAGTACAAAATGCTGAATATACCCCCTCCTTTTTACATTGGGGTGATAGCAACTAAAATCAAGAGAATATCTATGGAAAGAGGATGTAAAGAGTAAGGGATGGGTCAGTGAGATAGCTCAGTAGATTAAGGGCCTGCTTAGACAAGCACAGGGACTGGGTTCAATTCCCAGTGTCACAGGCCACACCTTCCCCAATCCTTGGCATGCTGAGTCAGTGAGCAAGTCCAGGCATGTTTGGGCATCCCTGTGATCCCAATGCTGGGGAAGCTGAAAAGAAGAGTATCACTAGGAGTCAAATCTGTGTAGTGTGAACCTATACAAAAAAAAAAAAAAAAAGAGTAAGCAAGGATGGTATGTTGGGAAAGGGGGTTCCATATGTAATCCAGAGCCTCAGCAATATCAGGGCCCAGAGGCAGCCTCTGTGATCTGTGCACCTTTGCTGCATTTGTGACAACATGGCGGCCATGGCTTTAATTTACATTTTCACAGAACAGGACCCTAAAGCAAGAAGGGGTGGGAAGCTTCCCACTCCACTCTGTCCTATCTGAGATAAAAGGCTTTGCCCAGTTCCATCCTCAACAGTTCTGCAGTTCACCATAGCCAAGATGGACCCAAGCTGGACCCAGATGACATAACTTAGTTGCAAAGGAGGCAGGGTATAAAATAGGCATCTGGAAATTTTATGGGAGGAGTGTTGTGTTGGCAAGAAGTAGGGGATACAAGGATCCAAAGGATGGCACAGAACCATATGGACATGGTCGAGTCCTTCCTCATGGTGCAGACACTGCTTGGCAACTTCCTCCAGGAACACACAGCCTATGGCAGGAAGAATCAGGCTGACATAACTCAAGGCTGTTTACTGTTGGCTGCTACTACTAGTGTTGTAGGCAGCCAAATTAGAAATACTATAGGCAGTCAGACAGGGCCAGGCCCTCAAGGATGACATGGAAGACAAGGTGACTTTCCAACTAGAGACAGACACTCCTCCGCCGTGGGCCAGATCTTAAGACAAGAGTAAACAGAAGCAACTACATACTTCTCTAGGGATGGGCATCGAGGATTGATATTCTAAGGAGGTATCAATCACCTTGAAAGACCCTGGAAAGAGTCTGGATCCCAAGCTCAATAGGTGGTGTTCTTGCCCGCTTGCAACATGACTTGACTTCCCACTGGATCCTGATTTTAATCAATGTTACATGAGCAATGGTGCTTGTGATCTCATTGGTTGACCATAGTCTTTGTCCCACCTCATACCCACCTAAGCGAGTTCCCACGTCTTCTCCTCTATAAAAGTTCCTGGAAGTGACAGCTTCTGGGGACACCTACTAGGGACTCTCCTCCTGTCTCCCTCCTGTCTCTCTCTCAGACAGGTGCTTTCTTTCCCTCAACAAATATCTTCTGCTCATTACCTCCATTTGTTCCTAAAAGTCATTCTTCGGTTTTAGAGAACACGAATTTGTCCTAGGTACTTTTCAGGTTGGGGATAGGTTTTCCCTATACCATTTGGAGGTTCCCTATTGGAGGTCATCCACCTCAGATCAGTTTTTTCTTCCTGCATCACTAGAGCTACAGCAGAAGGCTCAAAGGTTCCATTGTCAGCACTTTATGAAAGATTGAAGGAAACCCTCATGCACATTAGATGCCAAGCTTTACTCTTAAAGTCAACATGTAGGGCAGAATCCCAAGGAATTTTCTTCAAACCCTCTTATCCTACCTTCTCACAAAGAATTCATCCTGGAGCCCTATTACACTCCACTATCTTCTACTTCCACTTTATCTTAGCCTTGGGATTTTATCACTGCCCTTTTTTGCCTTTCTGTTTGCTGAGCGCCCACTTTAATCCACCATCTACAATATTACCTTAGTTATCTTTTCAAATCTTAGATATAGTAATGTCAGAAACCTTCCCTGTCTCCTTATTTTCGTGAAAAATCTGGCCTCCTTAGCATAGCCTGCAAGGACCAGCATACGCCTTTACCTCCCCTTCTAGCCTTTCCTTCTGCTGCTTTGCTTTCCACATGAGGAGATGTGACATTGCCCACATACTAGTTCCCATCTCTGCAATTTTGCCTAGGCTGTTTCACAGAATCTAGAATAACCTTCCTTAATATCCACATCCCTTTTTCACTTATTAAAATTCACTATTCAACATCCAACATCAATGTCTGAAACCCCCTTTAAGCTTGGTGACCTTCCCAGAGCCAAAATTAGTCTATGCTTTCTTCTGGGTGTTCAGAAACTTCTGTTGATCCTCTATTGAGGAACAATTCCACTGTACCAACTATACACTTCCTATAGACCAGGCACATTTAAAAAGTATTTTATATGAATTCACTCCTTTAGTCCTCAGAGCAGCTCACTCACAAATATCATTTCCCTTTTACAGATAGGGGAACTGAGGCAGAGTGATCTTAGGAATTTCTATGAGTTTACACAACTGTAAAGTACTATAGCTGAGTTTCAAACTGAGTCTGTGTGAAAGCAGTGGGAGAGTTCATGATCTCTACCAGTGTCATCACTGGAACTTTCTATGAGATCAACCATGTTCTATACCTATGCTATACAATACAGGAGCCACAAAGAACTGTGCCTATTGTGCACTTGTAGGGTTGCTAGTGTATTACGTATGAACTGAATTTTAAATGATAATTAGATTAATTTAAATTCCATCAGCCACATAAGGCTAGTGACTGCCACATTTGCCAGCATAGTTTTGTGACATATGCTTCCTTGCAGGGAAGCGGGGACTTCCATGCACATGAGATGCCCTCCAGACCTAGCTTAGACTTACACAGTCAGACTTATCTTCTTTTCTGCCATAAAAATGTAGGACAGCTTTTCTACCAGTTCGACTGAGGGACAAGATTATTTTGCTGTGTTCCTATTTTTACAGCATGTGCTATACAGTCTCTATTATTAGAAAATTTGGTGAACCACTCTCATTGAAAATGTATCTCAAAAACCGTTTTAAACTTTTTGATACCAAAAGTTCACGATGCAACCTCATGCAGTGTGGAGGAGAACCTGTCCTCTGTGTTCAGACATATAATTTCAGTTATTGACATTTTTTATTTATATTTACAAGGTCAGCATCCAATAACATTTATAAGGTCAGAACACTATGTCAAGGAACAGGAAATTTAAAAACTCTAGTAAAAGACAAGCACATCTAGAAAGTTCTTTGTTTTGTGTTGTTCAAAATTTCTTTTTTCTCTTTTATCCCAAAAAAAATGTATATCCTATTGAGATGTATCCTTAGAAACTCTGGCAGATATTGGTATCAAGAAATTCAATTAATTTAAATTTCTGAACACGATTTAAAATGCATTGCAAAAGTGTGTAAGTGACAAAGGTAGCGTATGTTGTGTCTATACCATGTTATTTCACACCAGGCACAGTACAGAGAGAATAGTACTATCCATAGAAATCATTTCTCCCCCATGCATAGCCACAGCTGCTACAGTTTCAAGAACTCAGGATTATTTGTTTGTTACAAGTTTTGTTTTTATCTCAGGGGGACAAGAGAGCTTGGCAAGAAAACAGCATGTGGAAAGCTATAAAATATTATCGAATAATTCAAGGGACCATAGCTTTAAAGCTAAATAATACAAGTCTACAGCAGCTTATCAGCTGGTCTTAGTGGCCCTCACAGGTGTTTCTTTTGGTCTTAACATCATTTGTTAAAGTGATTATTTGATTGCTTTCTAAAATCAACCACACGTGCAAACTTCCCATAATTCCACAATCCTTCTTTGCCTTTGCCACATACCCTGTGCCAGGTTATCTGCCCGGCTTCCATATGCATTTGAGTTTTCAACATCTAGTTAGGGAATGTAGCATTATTAGAACTCAAAACCCTCAACAAACTGCTTAGGCAAGTGCAGGGTCCGGTTTTCAATCCCTGGCACTACATGCCATACTGGCCCCACCGCTAGATGTGCTGAGCCAGCGACCCAGTCCAGGCATGGTTGCACGTACCTATAATGTCAGTGCTGGGGAGGCTGAAAACAGGAGGATCACCATGAGTTTTAGCTGCACAGTTAGACCCTGAACACACACACACACACTCACACACTCTCAACCAAAAGTCATTATATTCCTCCTAAGGTACTATTTGGGTGACATGATAATTGAAACACACTGTGAAAGCACTAATCAGACCCAACACACCATGAGTTCTTCAGAGAGGATGCATGAATCTTTTAAATAACAAGGATGAACTCACTTTCTCTAAGAACCTTCTATAAATCTGGAATTAATTTATCCAAGAGATATTTGTAGCTTTAGACAATATATGTTCTTCAAATCACACAATTTTAGCTGGACTGGAATTCTAGAACATAGTGGCAACTCTAATTGACAATGGTGCTAAAATGACTACAATTGGCAAATTTAAAAATATCAGCATTTTTTTTTCTTTCACATCCAGTTTCTCTCATACATGCTAGGCGAGTGCTCTGCCATTGAGCTACAATCCTAGTCCAGCTTCAAGGAAACAATCCATCTTCCTTCTACAGAAAGTGTTAAAACAAAACCAGATTTTATCTGTGGGCACTGTGATTTTCCTTATTTGCCAAGAGGAAAACTATGTTGAAAGTTTTAATTCTAGAAAGGAAATCTAACAATGCTTCCAACATTAACTAGTTTTCCTTCAAGAAGCAGATATTTGGAATAGTTCTGGAGGTAGGCTCTAATAGTTTACTTTTCCACAGAGGAGGAAAGACAGCTGTCACACACTTAGTGCGGAGCTGAGACCTCAAGTAGATCGACCAGAGTCACAATTCTCAGTGTCCATCACAATGATCAGGACTCTGTGGGGACAGGATTTCACATTTCAGGGTTACAGCCTAGACCCTGTTCCAGAGAACCAATGATAACTGGACACGCCCTGGGCGATTCATTGCTTAGCCAGTATGGAGGTTTTCAGTCCAGACAAGCCTTCCTGCGTGTATGGTGCTCGCACAGCATGCAACACAAGCTAGCCAAACTAGAGAGTTCTGAGAAAGAGTGGCTTCAGGTGCAGATATGTATACAAATCTAAACCAGGCAACCGCTGAAAATATGTAGGCTCCCTTAAAACTTCTTAACCTCCTTAACCTTTAAATTTCTTAATCTCTAAAATGAGGATAGAGCTGGGGAGACAGCTCAGGAGCTTAAGTGCCTGACTAGAAAGCACGAAGTCCTGAGTTCAATCTCCTGGTACCAAAAACAGAAAAGGTTTCCCAGGATAATATAAAATGGGGATAGACATTCAAATTAAATGAAAGAAAATGAAGTAATAAAAAAAAAAAAAACTGGGCTGGTGAAATGGCTTAGTGGTCTAAAGCATGTGCGTTGGGAAGTTTAGGCCACCACACAGGGACCGCAACTCCATCCCAGGCCCCATGTACTGTGCCGACCCCCAACCCCCAAGGAAGGCTGAGCTGGCCATAACATAAACAAATATGTAATGTGGTTGAAGAAAATAAAATAAACTTAAAAAAAAAAACTATGACACCCAATCCATGCCATTGGTGGTTCACATATTCCCTAAAATTCTTTTCTTGCAGTTTCACTTATTCCATTATAAATATCAGAAAATAAGCAATTTATTCTCATATCCAATAAGAGATTTCATAAATTTTATAAAATGTGAGTGTTGATGGGGCTTTTAAAAGCTGTTTGATGAGAGAGGGAGGAATGGCGGTGAGAGAGAGAGAGAGAGAGAGAGAGAGATCCATAGCATCCATAGGCACAATCCAAATCTTATTCTGTTGGGAATTTTTTCCTCCATAGGCTAAGCTCCTGCCTTTTCAGGTTATACTCACATGTCAAGTGGAATTTATGTCCTTGGATGAATTTGAGCATTTATGTTTTTTTAATGTGCTATTATCCCAACAAGGCATTTGCTACCCAACTTATGAAGGCGGCAGTAAGCTAAAACATTCTCTTCATTGTATATATCATTTAAACAGAAGACGGGGAGGAAAATATATTTGCAGTAGATGACCTCTTTTTTTATTTCTAAAAGGTGAATAGAATTTGTCCTGTATGAAGCATGAATTTCTGTTTCTAAGGGTAACGTTTCAAGGCTG
Source organism: Capromys pilorides (assembly GCA_004027915.1). Classification (NCBI taxonomy): domain Eukaryota; kingdom Metazoa; phylum Chordata; class Mammalia; order Rodentia; family Capromyidae; genus Capromys; species Capromys pilorides. The sequence continues at coordinate 8,349 of PVKN010034417.1, forward strand.
AGCTACATATAAAAATGTGAAACTAACCTGGTTACACTGAAACTTTTAAACTCAGGCAAAACAACATACAAATAGGTCAGTAGCACCTTCCAGAAGTTCTCCCACTCTGGATGACAACTGCAACTAAAAGGATCCAAGGGCATGTTCTTCCTCTTCTTGGGCGGTTTCTGAGTAGGAGGAGTTAGTGCTGCAGTTGAAGTAGCCTGTGAAAGCTTTCTTCTCTCTTTAGCCCCTAATCTCTTCCTGATAACCAGTGAGTCAGCCAAACCACAAATACAGCCTTGCTAACATCGCCTTTCTATCACCAGTGTCTCCTGAGAGACACGGATGAATCGTGCATGCCCATTTCTATTGTCTGTCCAAATCTGGCTATGACACCACTTTGGTTCACTTATCTCCCCCAGTTGGGTAAATTATCTTCTGGCTCAACTGCACTTACTGGCAATGCAACTGGATAAAAGCCACTGCTTTCTCTCCTATCACTGTCACCACAATCTCTCTCAGTGCTCAAAAGGATGTGTCCATGTGTTCAAAAAACTGTCGGCCAGCTGCATGCCAGCCCAGATGTCTTCCCTCATTCTCTCTTTACTTTTCTCATCCCAACTTGGCCTCCATTCCTTATTCACCTTGTCTCCAAAAGAGGCATTCTAGCAGCTATCAGGCCCCACCCAAATGATGGGTCTTTAATTGTGCTCATAGCTCCTAAATGTCCTTCTTGGAGGATTCAGTTAACCTTGACCCTTACACTGCTGTCACTGTAGGTAGCCCAAAGCCAGCTCAAATGATCATTCTACCATCTTTCGTCCAGCTATTTTCCCTGAGCAGAACACCTTTTCACCTTTCTCCATTATCAAGCCAATATCCCGAAATAAAGAAATTCAGTGTTAGAATTAGAAGAGGAAAAGCCAGTTACCAGATCAAATCAGGCTTTCCAAATGTGTTTTTTTTTTTCTTTTTTTAATAAAGAGTATTTTTTGTTTTTTGCTTATTTGTTGTTTTGGTTCAGAGAGGGTCTTGCTATATAGTTCAGACTAGCCTTGAACTCATGATGTAGCCTTGGCTGGCTATGATTCTCCTGCCTTAGCCTCCTGAGAGCTCAGATTATGGACATGCACCACCACACCCAACCTGTAAATAAAGATTTACTGGAATACAGCCACTCTTATTTGTTCAGGAACACAGCCACGCTTATTTGTTTACATATTGTCCATGGCTATTTTTGCACTATAATATGTAAGCTGACTAGTTGCCATAGAAACTATAAACCCTAAGTGATTGATTATGTGCCCTTTTATAAATAACATTTGCTGACTTCTGGGTTGGACTAACAACAAAATGCCAAAAATACGTTATGATACTTAAACAGAATAGACAATCCCCCTACAAGAATGCTTGGCAAAAAGAAATAAGGCCAATTATAGGCAAACTTTTCCAGAAAACAGCAGATAGAGGACTATGTCCACATCATTTGATAATGTTAGCATGACTCTGATACCAAAATAAGACAAACATATTTTAAGAAAGAAACACTGAAAACCAACAGTGCTTATGAACACATACAGGAAAATCTTTTTAAAAATGTTAGTGAATAAAATATAACAACATTTAAACTGTGATTACAGAATAAGGTATAGTCTAGCAACACAAAACAATCACTATAAAAGGAAAACTTGCAAGAATAGCAAAGTAACTGGAGCTGGCAGTGCACAATAGAAGACTGACCACTAGATGGCGCTATTTTGATTTGGAGGACGGTGAAAAACCTATGACAGTGGGCTGTCTATAAAGACAGCAAAATCAGTAGGAAACAAAAGAGGAAAGTCCACACCTCTGTATTCCCACTGGAAGTGACTTGTAGAGGAACTGAAAAAACAGAAATCTACCAGGCAGATCCTGGAAATTAGAGATTCCGCAAGATTACAAAGACTAAACCTTGGCTAATTAGGTCAGACTCAGTGGAATCAAGCTCTCCAGCCAAGGATAACCATGAGGTTGTTTGCACATGCAAGGAAAATCCAAAGGATCCAGCAAAAATTAAAGAAAACTCAAAACTTTCTTAACACTTAAGACACTTCTACTTACGAACACAATCATCAGCAAAAAGTAGAATCTTGCAAGAATGAGTTGTTAAATCACAAACTGTGTCCAAACACTGGCTTACAACTCAACTATAGAGCCAAAAGGAAACCTACAGGAAACCAAGTTAGCAATAAAACTAAGAAGAAAATGAAATGACACAATAGCAAAGACATGAAAGCCATACATCTGGAGACTGAGGGAGGGGCGGAAGAGAGTCCACATATCAAGGAAAACCATGTTAACATGATTTAACAAAAAAAGAGAGTGAGAGAGAAATCAGAAAGACAACAATCATAAAGGGAAACAGTTTTGAAGCCATAGCTTGTCCAACATGTTACTCCTGTGAAGTGAATGTTTGCATTCTCCAAAAATTTGTATAATGAAACTTGAACTCCTGATCTGATGGCATTAAGAAGGGCCTGGGAGTGAATAGCTCATGAAGACAAAGTCTTCACGAATAGTAATCCTGGAGCTCCAGGGGCACAACTGGTTAGCACACAGTACTTACACTGAATGGAATTATTGACCCTATAAAACAGATCTTAAAAGTATCTGTCGTACTTTGTATTATGTAGGAAAGAAAGAGAAGATAGTCTACAGTCCAAGTGACTTTCACTAGGACTTAACTATGTAAGTGCTCTCAGCTTAGACTTCCAGTCTCACGAATTATGGCAGACAAATTATTGTTTTATCAGTCATGAACAGTAGCCTCAGCTAAGTCAAAGAAAACTGAAGAAAGACTCCAGAGACTTGGAGACCTATGGAACATTACAAAGTCTACCAACCTACCCATACTGCAAGTGCCAGAGGAGAGAAAAGAGATAAAGAAAATACTTGGAAAAATAATTGTGTAACCTTCCCATATTTGATAATGCATGCTAACCTACAGATGCTATAACAGTAATTAGACTCCAGAGTGAGGTCTCCCTAGTGTAAGATCTCAAAAGAAGAAATAAAAATGGAGAGGCATAACACAGCTGAACGGAAATCAAGGACTTAAGGGTTAAACAGTGAAGTGACTGCAAGCAGAAAAGATAGGAAGCATGGCAGAGGCAAAGGTATACACTTACATACACAGGAAGAATTAGATAATGGTCCTAGGAACCTCCAAAATGTTTTTGACATTGAGGATAGCAATGCACAACAGTACAACTATGCTTGGAATACCTATCATTCTGGTCTTTTAGATGCGTGCTGCTTCTAATATAATTTCAGTTACTGCTATACTCTCTCTAAAGTAAATGGTTGGTTTATAAGAAAACAAAAAAAGCGTATTAAATGAGAGTAAGAGACTAGGAAAATGCCATAGGATTGACTGGCTACAATTTTGTATATACTTAGATTTCTAAATGTATAAAAATGTGTAACTGCCTTTATCATATTCTATAGAGATCTTACACTAGGGA
>PVKN010034418.1:0-11836 GCA_004027915.1 Capromys pilorides
ACAAAAGCTGTTTCCATTTTTTCCTTCTTTTCTCATTGTTTTCTTTCTCCTTTCTTCCTCCCTAGTTCCTCTCCCCATTTGTACATTTTCTTCCTATTTCACCATATCTGCTATACATTTTGGTCTTCATTTACACTTTCTCACACCAGAGATGAGCTGAGGTTAACTTTGTACAAAAGCAAGATTAGACTGTGAGAACCTTCTATTGGGGATCTCATCATTTACACACAAATCCAATCAGTTCTCAAAGTGCTTTTTCTCAATATGCTTTTGAAGCAGAAAGAAGGGGCTGAAAAGATCCATTTAAGAGTGATGGCATGATTATACACAGGTGCTTAAGATGCAATTACAACTATAATTAGCAGTCTTAATAGTCTCTAAAAGTCTATTTAGTCTAAAACAATTAGTTCCACTTAGCTTATGTATGTTCTTGATTGTGAGCTACATTTAGGATCCTGAAGTTCTAATTAAGCACAAAAAAGGGGAATATTGTATCTAATTCCTCTGAATGTTAGGACTGTGAGAATTTCAGTGATAAAAGATGTCTGGGTGTTTCCTTTTAATCTAATCAGACTTTTTTTTTTTTTAAAGAAACCGAAGAGGCAGCTATTCTATCAGGAAACCAGCAAACATCAGGGACTACAGTCTCCGGTTCCAGGTATCTAATGTTACGAGGGAAAACTTCCTGCAGCTTTGTGGGAAACTGACTTTTCCATCCCATGATGTAGCAGATACTGGTATGAAGAATTCAATTCCTACTCCTCACTGAGAGAAATGATCTGCTGACAGGGGCAAGTTCTATTATCAAACAGGGCCACCACATTGGAGGAACCAGACCCAGTGTTTCCCTCTCTCCTGCTGCTTTCCCAGCTAGTGACTCTCACATTTTGATCGTGCACAAATCACTTGGGTAATTCACTAAGGGGTGTGGCCTAGTGTTTCCCATTTTTAACAGGTTGGCCTGAGCTCTGCTGTCACCTGAGACCATGTAAGCGAGGAAAGTTCCGCAACCTTCTATAGGGTTAGGATGGTAAATATTTCAGGCCTTGTCTCAGTTATAACTACTCAACTTTGCTATTAGCCATAAAAATAACTTACAGGAAATATGTAAACAAGTGAGCATGTAAGCGTCTCAATAAAATTTTATTCATGGATGCTGATGTCTGAATTTCACATTTTTCTTTAGTTTTTTCTACTGTTTTTAAATGTTAAAAACATTCTTAGCTCATAAGGTATATGAAAACAACAGTCCCGATAAAATAAATGGGGTTTAGTTTGTTAACTCAGAGCTAGGTTTAGGAACAGATCCCAGTCTGTCTGGTCTGCAAGCCAGAGAACTTTTAACACTCACAGGCTCAGCTCCTCTCTGCTTCTCTAATCTAGTCTCTCTTCTTAGGAAAGAAAGAGCCATATTGCCAGATCTCATGTGCATTCCTCAAAGCTACTGTTAGCGAACAGATCCTTGAGGACTGGCAGGGGATTTAGAAGGTCTGACCTTCTAACAAGACCATAGTGTACCCACAGACTGTATTCTTTCTCCTCCAGCAAACACTAGGACATGTTTAAAGGAAAACAAAAGTATCTTGTACTATATCTTTCTAGGAAAAGATGGTCCACATTCATTAGTTGTGGTCTTCTTAGTAGAGATAACTACATACAAGCATTAATGAATTTATAAAAGTGAACTATTTAAGAGTAGTAAGATGGATCTACCTCCCTGAAGAGCCTCTGCTTCTTTGTCCCCGCTAACTGATCCAGAAATCATGTTCACATGATGGGTCTGCTGAGTCAGGTATTCCTGAAAATCTTTCACGAAGTCCAAAGGTTCTGGTTTCTTTTCACCCATCTTTGCCTTTTTTTTTTTTTTTAAGTTTAAAATTTGTTATACCTAGGGAAAAAAATTTGAAATAACTTTTCATACCCAATACACAGTACAGCATTAGTGATAAAAGTTTTGTGTAAGATACTGTATAAAGTAACAGAAAGTATTTAAATTCCATATAATGTTCTTGGAGAAAAGGTACAAAGAAGAGACCATTCTCAATAGGTGAATGCAGGAAACTATCCAATACCCCGAGCAGTATAGAGCTTCACCGACACCAACAGCCCACTGTGGCACGCATGCAATGTGTGCACCACTACTGGGCTGCATTGCCCAGGCTGACCTTCACCTTGTGGATTTCCTGCCTTGGCCTCCCAACTAACGGGATTACTTATAGGTATGTGCCATGACCTTCTGGCTCTGAGAATTCTTTACAATGGTCTGGATATTAATCCTTTGTTACGTGCATTTCAAGTATTTCCACTCTGATTTCAACATAATGATAGCTTTTAATATATTGTATATTGTAATGGTAGTCTAATGTGTCCATTTTCCCCCTTTACATTTAGGGTTGTATTGCACCAAAGAAATACTAAAAGTTGTGTATTTTTTTAACCTTTCACATTTTTGTCCATAATTTAGTTTTGTGTATGGTGTGAGATTTTCAAAATGTGTTTTTCCAAGAAGCAATCCAATAGCCCTGCAAAGTGTGAATGACAAAGGCTTTCTCCACCATCACCTTTCTAACTCAGGTGTTATATTTATGTAACTGTATTTCTAGATTCTACTCTGTTCCACTGACCTGTCTGTCCTGTTTTTGTTTTCATGGCGTGTGCAGACTATCCTTTGTCCTGCTTAGTCTACATTTCAAGTGGCAGAATTGTGGGGCTAAGCTATGAGGGGACTTCACTAAAGCATGTTTCCCAATTTATAAAAACTGGACCAATCTTTTAAAAATTAAAAGTCTACACTTCAACTTAACTAGAAACTTTCTGGAACTAGACCAACCCTTGACTACCCTAATAGTCTAGGATTATTACACTATTATAAGAACACCCATGATATCTTTAGGAACCAACGAAACACAGGTTTCCTTTACCAGCCCCAAACTTACATTTTATTTTCACATTTCTTATCTTCCTCTTTTTTTTGTCTTTTTGGGACAGGGTCTCGTTATGCAATTCAGGCTGGCCTTTAGCTCACTTTTGTAGCCTAGGCTGGTCTCGAACTCACATTGTTCCTCCTGCCTCAGCCTCCCAAGTGCAGGGATTACAGGCATGAGGCACCATGCCTGGCCTTCTTCCTCTTTTCTTACATCTAGTCTGTTCTTTATTCTAAACACATTTAGCAAAATTAAGAATCTGCAGGTAACTGAATTTTCACTTAATGCAACATTTGAGAATAGTTCTTTTCCTTCTTTTCAGAAGCTTTCTAGAATTTTTTAAAAAATTATTACTGTCTTGCTTCACTGTTTTCTAGAAAGTCAAGGTTACTAAACATCAATCCTGTGGATGAATGCAATATTTTGGTATTAGGCCAAACTCATTAGGCTTAGCATCTCAACAGAAAGAGACTCAGCCTTAGTTTCCTAGGTTAAAGACTGGGCCAGTAGTAATGACTTGTATGTAAAGTAGTACTGAGATTACATAAATCAACATGGAAATTCTGCAAAAAAATCAAAACTAGAAATTCCATCTGAGATAGCCCTGTGGATTCATGTTTATAGCACCATAATTTATAATGGCTTAATCATGCAAACAGCTTATATTCCCATCAACAGATGAATGGATAAAGAAAATGGTATTTATGTACAGTGGAGTACTACTCTGCCATAAAGAACTTTAGGCATTTATGGGTAACAGATGTGTCCTGAGACTCTAACACTAAGTGAAATAGACATACAAGATTAAATACTGCATGACTTCTCTTGTCTGAGAAATCCAAAATATAAATAAAGAGCACAATAAAGAAGTGGGGAGATCTTGCTCAAATGGGAAGAGGAATAAGAGATTGGGGAGGAAGAGAAGGGAAGCAGATGGGAAAAAAAACTGAAGAGAAAAAAATGGAAACAGCTTTCGCAAATGGGAAAGGAACAAAAGCTGGAAGGAGCAAGGAAGGTGAGGCAGCGGAGGAAAAACAAACGCACTATATACAGGTATCAGTTCCCCAGGGTAAACAGAACTATCAGCACTGCAAACACGTACTAATAAAAAATAGTAATAACCTACAGTGTTATTTTAAATGTTATACTTTAGAATACAGTCTCACAACATATTATGGTATATGGTTAAGTCTCAGATAATCCTATCTTTATAATAATTGTTGCAGCAAAAAAATTAGACCTTGGATTAAAATTTTTTTACTACTTCAATGTTTATTTAACCTTTTTTCTATCAGTTTATTGGCCTGAAGAATATATACCCATCCGCTTTTTAATTCAATGAACAAACAGGAATCATCTTAGTGTCATTAATTCATATATCCCAATTTGTAATTTCCTATCCTATCTGCAATTTCATCTTTTGTTTCACTTTTAGATCACCTCTTTAAATCACTTTAGTCTGGCTCAGTTTTCTCAATTTTATGGATTAAGGTTGGCTTTTGAACAAGTATGTTTCAGTTTTTCTTGCCAACTATGTTTAGTTGAACTGATTCTGTTATTACTTTTGTGTCTGTCATTGATTCTGCTGATTATTTCATTTTTGCCCTTTAGTTAGAAAACATGGTTGTGAAAAAGATGCTCAAGAATAAGATCAGTATTTAAGCTTGTATGTCTATTTCACTTAGTTTAGAAACCTTAACTTTCTAGAACTTTCATTGTAAGGTATAATTCAGAATAAAATTCTAGCTGAGTGTGATAGCACAAACCCGTAGTCCCAGAACGCTGGAAGGCTGAGGCAGGAGGACTGCCAATTTGAGCCCTGGGCAACTAATCTAGACTATATCTCAAAATACAAACAAACCACACACACACACACACACACACACACACACACACACACACAGAGGCTAGGAATATAGCTCAATATGAAGTTCCTGAGTTCGATCCCCACTGCTATGCACATAATAAAACCCTAGTATTCACATTGTGATTTATTATCACAGTTCCTATGAAAAGTGGTACATGTACCCTGAAAAATGAATGCACTTCACTGGTTTCAAAAAGCAAGAGGAACCATAAAATTCTTGATTAGAAAACATAACACCATCATAGTACATGTGAAAAAGCAGAAAAAACAACTAAGACTGCCAATAAGCAAGCAGAAGAAAATGATATTTTCATAATGCATCTCAATTTTGAGAACATAAATGAGTCCAATTACAGAGGATAGCTGACATATTTTGACAATCTTGGCTATTATCACATTGTCACATTATAAATTTCGCTGTGTTCTCCGCCACAAATTGTATGCTGCTTTTCAATTATGCATGATGGACTAAAAAAATTTTTTAAAGGATGTCAAAGAAGTGAGATAATATTGTAAACATGAAAGCTCTTCATAAATTTTAAACATACAAAAAGTTTATTACTTTATACATACTTCATTACCTATGGCATATACATGGGTAAGAGAGCAGATAAGTGCTTCAGAGATCTAGGCAGGACAATGGAACCACACAAATGCAAGGTGCATAAATTTAAGTGGAGAGTCTGGCTCAAACCCAACTTTCTCTAATGCAAGTCAATACTTTTAAGGATAATATATGGAAAACCAGTATTTCTGAGGCTACAGAAGACAAACTTTTAGAAAATGCAGGCTCTTCTGTTCAAATCTTCTTCCTCACCGAAACTTTAATGTACAAATTCTACAAATGAACTAGTACTAGGAGATGTTAATACACTAAACTTAAAAACTTTTGAAAACATGATATAAATGTGGTATCTAAGGATTCAAGCAAGTGCAGAGAGGAAACATTTTTTAAAAATTACATCTGGACTGAATATGTACAGACATTTTTCTTGTCACTATTCCCTTAAAACACAGTATAACAACTATATTGTATTAAGTACAAATGTAGAGATGATTTAAAGAGTATAGGAAAGTAGCTGCTTAATAAAATCCCTTAGTTATGACTGATTAGGCCCACAAGCTCCCAAATCCCTTTAAGGACTTTTCCAAGTAATACATATATATGTTAATCTAGGAGAACTACATTGTCTGTAGGAAGGCCTTTACTGGTAGGAATGAGGTGCCCACCCCCGCCAGCTACTACTTTTTTTTTTTAGTTAATTGAGGTTAGAGCCAAACTTCCTCAGCTGTGAGCTGATCTTGTCCTTTTAGGCACCCCAACTTCACAGGCCAATACAGGCCTCAGTGGGGACCAGTAACTCAGGGAGGACCACTTACTATGAGTCTGCTGCCCATGTCCAGACAATGGCCTAAGCCTGGGGCAAACTCACACATAAGCACCAAGACACCAAATGGCCAACATAAATCCTGCTCAGAGCCCTTTCATAGTAAGGTGTGATGGCACTTACTTGGACTTTCAGCGACTAAAGAGGCTGAGGGAGGAGGACTGCCTGACTTGAGGAATCTGAGACCAGCCTGGGCAATATAGTAAGATCCTGTTTCAAAAAACAAACAAAACACCAAAAATCCAGACTACATAAGAAGCTAGGTGTAAGCTGTATGCAAACATTACTCAATTTCATAGAAGGGACTTGAGCACCCTTAGATTCTGATATACACAAGGGGTTCTATAACCAATATCCCACAGATACTGAGGGACAACTGTATATGCTTCATGAAATCAGCAAGCTGTAATTTTTTTTTGGTGGTATCTTTCTAACTCAAAACCTTAGCAGGCTGGGGAGATAGCTCAGTAGAATAAGCACTTGCCTGGCAAGCACAAAGTCCTGAGTTGAATCTCTGTACCGCAAAAAAAAAAAAACCTTAGGAAATTCCTAGCTGAAAAAAATTACACAAAATTTCCATGTGTAAAATCATGCCATCAGAAAAAGAAACATAAATATTCTCAATAATTATAGATTTAGGCAGTAGTATATTCCAAACCAGATCCACTTTCCCTGATATTGCTACAGACCATGTGTATCCCCTAAACTTCATGTGTTGAAATTCTAACCCCTGCCAGACATGCTGGCACATCCCTGGAATCCTAATATATAGCAAGCTGAGGCAGGAGGACTGCAGTGAGTTTGAGGCCACCCTGGGCTACATCATGAGTTCAAGGTTGGTCTGAACTATTGGCTGAGACTGGTCTCAAAAGAAAAAGAAACCCTTAACCCCTAACATAGCATTTGGAGATGAGGCTACTGAGAGCGTTGTAAGAGCAGTGCCCTCTGAATGGGATTAGTACCCTTCCACAGAAGAAGAAAACAGCTTCCTCTAGGCTACTGGCCATGCAGGATGGAACCAGGAAGTAGGCCCCCATTAGACACTGGACCTGCCTGGTGAAGTTAAATTTCTTACCCACCCTCTCAACCATAAAACATAAATGTCTGCTTAAACCCTCCAGTCTAGACAATTTGTTACAACAGCCTGAGCTAAAATGATATCTAACTGTAACAACCGAAGAATTATTTCCAAATCTTAACCATTATCATTTCTTATGATATAGAAAAATTCCCAAGCCCTTCCCATGATTATTCAGATTAAACTTAAGCTACATTGGGCTAGGGATATGTAGCTTAAAGGCAGAGCATCTAGAGCCCACCATGAAGCCCTGTATTTGCTCCTCAGCACCACAAAAACTAAAAAAAAAATTAAACTGAGTCTAGTCCCATCTATATAGAAACTACAGTATACCTAATTTATTTTTATGCTGATATATTCCAGTTCAATATAAATTGTGAGCACAAAACATTTTTTTTTAGACAGTTTCACTATGTAGCACAGGCTGGCCTCAAAGTCATTTCGATTCTCCCGGCGCAGCCTAAGGGCTAGATTACAGGCATGCCACCATATCTGGCTGCTTTTACAAACTTGAGACACGCAATAAATACTTTTACAAAACATTTTGTCTAAGCCAACTGAGAAGAGATATTTAAGAATAAGTTTTGATGTCCCAAAAGAACATGAAAACCTCTCTACTTTCAAGTAGGTAATTAAAGCTATTCCCCAACTTTTCTTAGTCACTTATACAAAGTCTTCTGATCATTGTTCCTAGGTCTCATAAATAAATCAATACATGCATATTTATAGAGTGCGAATGTATGTCTACAGGTGCACAAACGTGCACACACACAGACATATACACAGTCTCTAACCCGGAGCTAATTATTTACAACAGAGACATCAAAATGAAGGCAATCACAACTACTGGTATGAAATATCAGAAAGAACTAGAGAAGAGCTCTTCAATTTATCTTCCCCAAAACTATGGAAGAATTTTGAGAACCACACTATTAGGGAATGGCAGTACACATTTCTTTCATCCAGTACTTTCTGAGATGTATAATAAGGGTTGCTAATCACAAGGGAGAATACTTAGCCACCAACATACTTATACAATAATTTAATATGGAGGCTAAACAGGCCTATACACAGAAAGTAATTATAGTTCAATACATTTTCTTACTTTGATAGCCTAATAATTATGCTCCTTGAAAGATTTACTCTCTGAGAGAACACACAACAGTATGGAATACTGACAAATGAGATTCAGTTTATTTATAGTAACATGGGCCTTCAAAAAACAACTGGAACATATTTCCTGATTTCATAACTATAGAACTTTTTAAAGGCAGAAAGGGACATTGCAAGAGGCTGATACATTAGAAAAGCATAAAGTAAAAGTGAAACATAAAGTCACATTGGAAGAAAACCCAAAGTTATACAATCTGACCTTTTCACCTCAAATCAGCTCCACCTTTTTCTTGCCACTCCAACATTGATGAAATGTAGAGTAAGAGAAATTTGCTCTGGAGACACAGCAAGGGACTCCAAAAGGCCATGGAGGGAATTTCAACTAAAATTCAAAAGCCATACAGAAGTCTGCAAAGAAAAGCACAACACAAGTCAAAACTTTATTCGAATCTATAGGTGTAATCAAATAATACAGCTCACTTGTTCTAATCCTACCATTTGCAGTAGCTGAAAAGAAACCAACCTTAAAAGAAACAAAGCAACAATCTCATTTCAGCAAAAAACAACAGGATCACCAAAGAATAACACGCACTGTGAGATAACTGGAGATTTCTCAAGATTTTACTTTAGGCAGTTTGAAGTGTCTTTTCTTTTTTGGTACCTGGGATTGAACTGCAGATCCTGCGCTTTTCCCTGGTTCTTAAAGCCACTGAGCTAATCTCCCAGGCCCCTTAACTTTAAGAGACTGCTTTTGACACAGTACATTTTCCTAGAAAGACCAGGCTCCGAACTGCTGAACAGGTTGCATACAACAACAAATTAGCCCTGCATTCAGAGAAACGGTTGTAAGGAAAGGGTCGTTTATTGTTGTTTTTTAAATCACACACTCAACAGGCACAGTCGACCCCCATCTTCGTTATTCTCTATCGCAGTACAGAATAGTTACGGTTTTCTGAAGACACACTGGACTGTTTGTTTAGGAAAAGAACACCAAACATCCCAATTCACGTAAGACTCTTCCAAGAATATACTGTATTAAACTGTTTTCAAGACACAATGTACAACAATCTAAGAATTGTTAGTTTAGACGCTAACGAAGTTGTTTTAAGTTACTTTTATGTCTTCTAAACTTAATTTTCTGAGAGCTCACAACATAAAGGTTTTCACGTCTCCTTCAGATCTCCTTCCTACGGGTTTTGATCTGACGTGAAGGACGGTCAATAAACGGACCACGTGGTCACTGGCAGCTATACTCAATCAACATCAGCGCTGCAGTTAACAAGCACTTCACTAAGTGCTTGGTTACAATTTCTCAGAGATCTAAAGTTCGGATTAACTCGAATAGTTTTTTACTGAACTGTTCTCCCTAAACCGCACGTACTTCCAAAATTAGAGTGCACGTGCTGCAAAGGCGGATCCTGGCACGATTATGAAATAAAAAGAAAGCTTCCAAAGTCTTTCTCCCAAACTGCAGGTCCAGCGTCAGAGAACATCCTCACTAGGATTCGAGTGACATCCTCACTGGCATTCGGAACACCTAGGAGACCCGCGCCGGGGTGAACCCCCAGCCCTGGGGGCCGCAGGGGGGCCGCAGGGGGGCCGCACACCGCAGAACCCCCAGGGCCACCTGTCAGAGCCCCAAGCAGGGTCCCCACCCCAGAGCCTTAGAGCTCCTGCTGGTCCGTGCAGCCCCACGAACGCCGCTCTCCCGCTCTCCGGTTCCTGCGCCCAAAGGAACTAAGGCCCTCCGCACGCGGGTCCGGGAGGTCTCTCACCTCGTGACCCTGCCCGCTCCCCGGGGGCTCACAACCCTCGGCTGGGTCCGAGGCTCTGGCGGGGTCAGCCGGCCCCAGCCAACCCACTTCTCACCTTTCCCCGCTCCTTCTACCCACCCAGTTCTAACGCAGCACCGCCGTCCGAGCCGGCAGCCTGCTATTTACCTCCTGACAACCGCACCGAGTAACCCCCACCGCCTTGTTCAACGCCGCTGCCGTCGCCTCTGCCGCCGCCTTCTTCGTCACCGTTGCAGCCGCCACCGCCATGTTTGTTGTGTCTCCGGCTCTCTTCCCGCCCCCCCAGTCTTGCTCAAGTCTCGCGTGAGCCAGACAGAGGGCGCTAGCGGCGCTGGAGGTTGCGTGTCTTTCCTGCGGCTCCGTAGGCACGAGGGGGCGGAGTCTCGAGGGGTGTGTGAGGGGCGGGTCCCAGTGGGTGGACCCGGCTAAAAGTGCAGCGTTGTGCCCGGGCCGTGGGCGAGCAGAGAGCTCTGGCTCGCGGCTGGGATGGAAGGACTAGCGGTTCGTTCGCTGCTGCGCAGCTGGCTGGTGAGTAAGTTGTTGGCGAGTGCATTGGGGGCCCGGAACGACCTTGACCCCCAACGTAGTCGTCAGGGAAGGCTTTTCCTAAAGGGCCCGGTGCGCCCGATGAGCCCATCTGTAAGGTCCTGGGCGACCTCACATTCCTTTGGGGTGCGACCGAGCTGGCCTCCGCCTTTGTTTAGGGAAGGCTTGGGGAATGACAGCTCGCGGGGATGGAATAGGGGCTGATCTGGAAGCTTGTTTAGGGTAACAAGTACTGCCCAAGCTGTGTCGGCCAGATGTGCTTTGCAGGTTGTTGGGTCCTGAGAGCCCATGAGTCTCAGGTCCCTGCAGCATTTTGCAGAGTGTCACCTCTCCGGTGCTTTAACTCTCCTTTCTCCAATGATTACACGGTCGCTCCTTCCAGCCGAAAAATAAAATAAAATAATCCAAAGGTTATTAAAGTATAAGCCCTGCCTCCTCCTAAGCAATGGTTCCCCGTCTTCTCTTCCCGGCTGGAGGGAGGGAGGGACCTAGGGAGTTGGTCCACTTGTGAGACAGAGAATCCTTCTGGCCTTCCCAAGGCTGGAGCTGTCACTGGACTCTCCCCACAGCTCTGTAGGTTCTTGATATATCTTGGTAGAAACGCATTTCGGGACCTGTCGGTGAGAGGGATAGGCAGATTTCACAGAATCACGGAGCATACAGTGCAGGCTCACCACAGGCGAGTCGCTCTGTGATCAGGGCTTGGGAGAATATATGGTCTGGGATGTTTCTTTTTTCAGTTATTTATCGTTTACCTATTGTTTGTTTTCTTAAGGTCAGTTTACCCCTTAGTGGGTTAAAGCAAAACTGTCAACAGGGTTAAATATAAATTGTTTATATGTGTTTGAATTTTAGAGATAAACCACTAAATAACGCTGTTTGAGAATAGAATTTTTTGATGTAACTTTTGTTACAGACTTACACTATCAGAAGGAAAATGCAGGCCAAATGTTTGAACTTACACTATCTTCAGACTCCTGGTAATTTGAATGAGGAACCCGGCTGAAAAGCAGTAATAGGGGAGAAAAGGCACAATAACCTTTGTAGTTTCCTTAAAGCTACAGTTTCCTCAAAACTACTACAGTAGATTTGTTGTCGTTTTGTTTTGCTTATTAATTCCCCCCCCA
>PVKN010034419.1:0-11825 GCA_004027915.1 Capromys pilorides
GAAAGAAAGAAGAGGAAGAGGAACAAAGGAGATTATACTGTTATACTGGCTCTGGGACCAAAAACAAAAGGTAGAGCCCAACTGTCACCTCACTTCAGGACAGCCCAGCTAACCCTTGGCCACATCGCACTATAAAGATGACCAAAAGCTGATCAGATCTGGCCGAAAGCCTCAAAAACACCAGCGGCTGATCAGATCTTGTCAAAAATCAGAAGACTAACTGCTCACTTACAGCGGTTGCTGGTGACAGTGAATCCTCAGTCTGTGGCTCCAGTTAACTAATGGTTATCCACAGCAATGGTAATCAGGATTTCTGAGACCTAAAACATTGCTTATTTTACCTTTTCCTCACTCTTGCTTCAGTGCTATATGTTTTATAACTTTACAAGTGAACATATAGGCAATGTGTAGCCCCTTACATTTTATTAAATGAGGCTGATAAAAAGATGTGACATAACAGCCACCCCAAAATAGGAGATGTTGAGCTCTGTATTTGCTCCTTAGCCAGAAGCAGAAGCTGTTGAGCCATCAGATGATGCAACAAAGCCCCAGGAATGAAGCAACCAGGTCATAAAATAGAGGAAGGACTTCTGAGACAGAGGCTCTAACACCAGGAAAGCTGCATGGCAGGTGACATCGACTGTTCAGAACTGCAGATCGTGAGTGTCCTGCATGAGTACTACACAACAGTATTGAGCCAAACACTCTGGAGGAGAAGAGAACTGGTTCTCAACTTGGCTAGACCAGAAGATTTCCTTCAGGAAGAGAACTGGGCAGAATTTCTTCACCCTGTCTGTTGTTTTGAAGGGGGAAAAACACTCAGATGTTGGAAAGGGACAAATGAAGGTGACTTCTTAGTGTCTTTGAAGTTTGGTGAGAAGATAGAGGTTCTTTTGGCAAGCACAGCTTCCAATGCTGTGCATATTTCAGCAGATTAACCTTAAGTGCAAATATTTGGGAACCATGAGTTGGTATTAGCAAAGTGGAGCTGGGGGACTGGTGAGCTGTCTACCAGACACAGACCCTTTCCTTTTGCTCTTCCTAATTTGAAGCCCCTTGTCCTCCTCTGACCCAAAAACAGAAGAGAATGAGAAATCAAGAAGCTTGGAGAGTTCCAAATGAAGGTGGCCATGGGAGGATCCTTAAACATACACACACACACACACACACACACACACACACACACACACTTTCTCTCTCTCTCTCTCTCTCTCTCTCTGTCACACACACACACACACACACACACACACACACACACACACAATGTAAAGAAGCAAGAGACCAGAGGGATGTAGTAATTCACAGGACTTTGGGGCAATGTGCAAATGTGTGAGAAGTAGAGGGACAAAATTGAAGGCTTTGTGACTGCTCAGAATGTAAGAGCAGTAAGCCTCACACTACACACATGTTCACTCATGAGCACAGGGACAGATTAGCTGGGTGAGAACACCCCCCTCCCAACCAAGTTCTTTGACACAGAACATTCAAGTAGCTGGCACTGAGAACCCAAAGCTAAGAGCAGATGGCATCTTCCCCATAGTGCTCTGGACAGGTTTCTTTAGTGGAAGTAAGGAAGATTCACCCACCCCAGTGGTGGTTAAAGGAAACTTCAGTAATAAAGATGGGGGTCCAAAGGATATCTCACTTGCCAATCAGCCAACTAACCACCTCAGAAGAGAGATTTCCTGACTTTTCTCCCTGATCAGGTTCAAATATAGTAGGCACACTACTTCAAAGCAGTAAACCTAAGGTGATCTAAAAGAAATTAAAGGTTTTTTCAATTTTTATGGTGTTAAAATACAGCACATGTAAATAAAATGTAGTATATTATCCATTATAAGCATATAGTTCATAGTTCCTAATGGTCATTTGTATACTGAGAATATAAAATCTGAGCCCACTTCTGTAGAGAGTGGAACATCTGAAGATGCCTGAAAATCAAGACTACTGCTCCAGCCTGATCCTGCTGTCAGGCAGGAAGCCCAGGAGCAACCCTCTACCAATGTAGAAATGATCATCTGCAAAGGCGAACTCAGGTTTAACATTGGGTGGAGCCACCAGTGCCACTGGCAAGGACTAACATGGTCTGTGAGAGGTTAGAGACCGGCAAGCAGGCACAAACTAGGCCTCTTGGGGGGAAAGGTGGTGAAAATGTACCGCCATGAGTAGTTGCCCTTCAGTCTCAGCTGCCCTAAAATAGCAATAGCTTAGATTTGGTGAGGTATCCAAGGAAGTTGACTTTCATCAGCCTCCTCTGCTGTCCAGTTTCTTGTGCACTCTGGGAGATGATGCAGTCCCTTTTCCCCTGACCATTGGTATAATCTCAAGACATGAATCTTCCTTCAGGTAGCTTTTATTTCACCCTCAGGAAGACCTCCTTCATAGAGAAGCCTCGGGAGGTTCCAAAGCACCCAGCCCAGCCTTGTCCCTGACAGAAGGGCCTGGACAAGCGAGCTTGTAGATGTAGAACGACAAAATTGTGTACCTGTTTTGTTGCCCAGGCTCATCCCTGTCTGGGTTGATTTTGAAAGAAATATTTGTATTAAAGAGCTTAAGTAGACGGAGGATTTCATCACCTCTTATCTCTCCGTTTAGGAAAACAACCAACATCTCATGGATAAGAGACCCTATGGCGCCTGTGTTTGTGGCTTGTTTCTCTGGGGAGCCCCCTCTTCCCAGAGTCCTGTCTTAGTTTACTTTTCACTGCTTACTTCCTCTTGACCTCCTAGAGAAAAGATTCCCATGGACATGCCACATCCCTAGATAGGCTCCCTAAGCATTCTGAGTATTCTAAGTATTTCAAACATGAGTTGGCATTGAGCCATGTCCCCCCATGTGATGGTGGCTCTTGATTCTAGCCCTCCAACTTCACTGCACCCCTTTGTAGGCCCCACTTTCCTACCCATTGCCCTTGCCTAGCTTTTTACCCATGCTGGAAGACCTCCAGTGAAAGGATTTTCAGCTCCACTCCCTGTCAATGGGTCTTCCTTTTAGGATGTGGCAAATTTTTATTAGACCTAGCACTCATACTGCTCCCAAGAACCAAGTACAAACCTTGAGTAAAAATCTGAGCCCATCATACTCCTCCCAATACCCTTGTGCCATCTTCCCCTGACTCTGCAACTTCTTCCCTTCTGCCTCCCAAATTGCTCTCTAAATTCTTGCTCTAATTCCAACTAGGCGAACTCCCTATACCCTCAGCTCTTTCTACTAGCGTTCCTCCAACCCTTCCTTTTGTGATTGTCCAACCTGGCTATGTGCCAGTATCCCTTGAGGAGACTTTTTAAAAAGATCCTGCTACCAAGCCATACTTCATTACCTAATCTGTAAGGCCCAGGACAAAATGACGGTGCTGAACTCGTCATTCAGCAAGCACTAAACATTTCAAGATGGCAGCTGCAGGACACTAAGCCCAGAAAGGGGCCCTTCTGGGTGAGGGACCCTACTGGGCTACCCAAGAAGGCAGCTCTATAGCTGAATATTTTTCCAAAACATTCAGATTTAATTGGCCTGGGTAAGGCACTGGTATCTACAATTTTAAAAGATCACCAAGAAATGCTAGGGTGATGGAGATGTCCACAGTAGGCCCAAAGACTTGTCTTCAACGACAAGTCTTTCATTGGGAAACTCTTTAGCCCCATGCTCTTAACCTTGGGGCCAAGTTGGACTTCTGTCTTCCTGGCTCCATATTGTCACTTTCAGATGTTTTAGTATAGTCTAGAAGTTATAATCCTGCAAACTGTTCAGATGTTCCTGAGGTCTTTCAGGTCTTTTCCCTGCTCCTGTCCAGGGCATTTCTGGACTTTCCTTCATGCCTTTCCTCTTCTAAACAATATTTACTCTATGGCTCATAGCTTTGTTGAGTCCTACTCTTTTGCTGCTTCAGAGCCTTGTACATGGTCTGGCTAATATTCTACCTTCTCAGTTCCTGACTTGTCTCACACATTCATAAGGATACTGCACTGATATG
The DNA here is from genome assembly GCA_004027915.1 of Capromys pilorides. Lineage (NCBI taxonomy): Eukaryota > Metazoa > Chordata > Mammalia > Rodentia > Capromyidae > Capromys > Capromys pilorides. Next base: position 3,971 of record PVKN010034419.1, read on the forward strand.
GTGCTGCTCTGGCTTAGGGATCATGGATTCCTTCTGTGCTACTGCTCTGCCACCTCTGGGGCTCTGCATTCATCTACACAGTCCAGGGCAACTCACCATCATGTCTAGCTCCCAGGCTTTGGGAAGAGGGAAGACCAGGAAGCAGACATGCTCCTGTCCTGGAGGACATGACCCAGAAGTCACAAGTATCACTTCAACAGATTTCTCATCATCCAGAACTTGGAAAACTTGTCATCCTGAGTTCTAAGGGAGACTGGAAATGGTCAGTTCTGTGCTGGGTGGTCACATATCTCACTCAAGCCTATCCCTCTGAAAGAAGAGGGAAACCAGTACCTAGAGAAAATAGCACAATTCACCACAGAGATCAGCAAAATTTCCAACTCTTTGGTAAATAAACATACTTTTTAAAAAATCCTACACTTGTTACCACCATTCCATAAAAGAAAATTATAAGTGCCAGAAATCAGAGAAAACACACCCTCAAAATAGAGAACAGCTTTTTAAATGAAGAGAAATTTGACTTACGGTAAAAATCAGGATGCACCCTCATTGTTCTCCTTTTCCCTGACACTGTCACAGGAGCCCAGCATCAGCTTCCTGACCTGATTTGGGAGCCACAGTGGAGGGCATGGCTGTGAGAATGTCATTAATGTCACATTTGTCCCCCAAAGCCACCCCTATTGAAGGGAGCTGTTATGATCATTCCCAGTGTTTTTGTGACTCCTGGCCCTTACCTAGCACTAATACTAGAATCCAGGCCTCCAGCCCTTACCATGGCCCTTTCCATTTCCAAACACCCAGGGGACCAAGGTCCTGGGAAGTTCAGGTTCACCGTTTGCCCACCTTTCCATCTTTTGCAGCTTTTCCTTAACATCAATAATCTCCAGAAAGTTTCCCCACCTACCATCAACATATCCAAGAGTCTCCCAGGTGGGCAAGTCTCCCAGCATAGATCATGAAAATCGACCTTAGAAGGTTGCCAACAGGACTTCTTCTTTTTGCCTTACATTTCTTCCATAGAAAATATGCCTTGGGTGCTCGCTTCAACAGCACATATACTAAAATTGGAAAACAAGCTTCGGGAGACCAGCCATAAAGATCCCTGAGAAATGCTGGGCAATCTCCACTCTTTGGTGGCCACACTGACAATGAGAGGACCTTGGGTTTTATCTCCTATTTCTTTTAGGGTGATCATTGCTCCTCTCTTTACTTAGAAGAGATCAGGTCAGGGGCCAGAGTGACATACTAAGAAATATCTTTCAAGAATCCTCATCATTTTTTTTTTCCCATTTAGACATTTCTGGATCCAAATCTTAAAAAGGTTTGATGCAGGAAAGAACTTGGGGACCATAGAATCTAGATGATGTTTAGGGAAACGGATTCAGACAGGACAAGTGGCTACTCTAGGTCAAATAATAGCCAGCCTGGGGCTGGGGATATAGCTCGGTGGAGTAAGTGCTTACCTGGCAAGTACAAGGTCCTGAGTTTGATCCCTGGTTTCACCAAAAAAAAAAAAAAAAAAAAGCCAGCCCCAGCACCTAGGTCACATGACTACACACTCAGCCAGGTACCCAGCAGAGCCAGGCCTGTGTAATTGGAACCATGACTGAAGATGAGTCCCCTGATCCCAGTCTGTCTCCCGTTACCTCAGCTGTAGTCTGTTTTCCCTCCATGCAAATGGAATTAATAAGCAGAGAGAAATTGCACTGGAAATTGTCACCAGAGGATTCTTCAAGACCCATCAAGAAAGTTTTCTCTTGTTTACAGCAGTGTATCCTCACAGCAATGCCAATAGCATTTGCTCTGTGTGGTTTATTTTAACCAAAAGGAAAATTAGTGGCAAAAAAAATATTTTGATAATGAACGGAAAGTCAGGCAGGACATTTTTGAAGAGGAGACATGTAAATAATTTTTTTAAATGAAAGCCGCCTCAAAGGACAATAAAGGAGAGACACTTGGGGTACCTGGAGTATACTACAGGGTTCTGCTTCTCCCATGCACATATTATGAGTGTGCATGTGAGTGTGTGTCTCTATGTATGCCTGTGTACTGTGTGTGTCCTTCTAAAGCAATCCTAGTTAATGGAAAGATTTTTAAATATTTGGAAATGGATTCCAGAACTTTACAGACCACAATGGTATCTATTTCAAAACAACCTGGTAGTATTTGGTGTCCACTTAGGCCTGGTAAATTTCCGTTGTGGGCAGTGCAGTACAACATTCTCATCCCAGCCCAACTCACTTCAAGTGGCATGATTTGATTAAGCATGTCTTCACTTTTAATTGCATGCCAAGGCTGCAGAACATCATTTGTTAGGTGACCCCAAGTGGGCTAGAGAGAGGACAGGAAGACATGTGAATCTATAAAGGTTTATGCCTGACCTTGTCCTCCAGTGTAATTCTGCCTGAAGCCTGGCAGGATTTTCCTTATTATGAACAGGCCTGGCTTTGCTGACAGTGATTTTTTTTATGGTCCAAGACAAGGGGCATCCAGGGGAAAGAGCCTGTATCTGTGAAGCTCTTGGCCTCAGAGAGAGCTGGAAGGTGTTAGATTGCACTTGGCTGAACTCCACCCACCACCTGGGAAATTATATCCCTGAGCTGCCACTTTCAAACTCTGTTACCACAGTTTGTAGAAAAAGCTTCAATATCTGAAGAGAGTCCACTCCCCCTGTAAAATGAGATACCAATACGACCTCATTTCTGGGAATAGAAGGGACTGAAAATGTTATACTTCAAGTTTTGTCATGTGGTACAACTCTATATATGGCATTTGTGAGTAATGTTCTTGATTGTCACAGTATCTATTACCTTCATCCTCCTCCAAAGAATTGCTGTTCTTAAGCCCTGCTTATGCTAACCATAAATTGCTGTTCAGAAGCTCTGTTGTCAGGCAGCTGAGTGCCAAGGCAGGGCCTCAGAGAGTGGCTGAAGAAACCCAAGTGTCTTTGATTCCTGATGGCCAGAGATATTCTCAAGATGAGTGCCTCACATATACAGGATGGCCAATAAAATATAAATAAGACTTACAGCAGGGAAACATTAAGGATTGGGAATGTCTTCTCTCCAGAGAAGGCCACAGAAAGCATCTTCCTTATCCTCAGGACATGATTTGTCAAGATGATGCTATCATCTTGAAACCAAGCAAATGATGAGGCCCATATCACGGATGACAGTGCAAAGACAGACAATTCCACGGGGCCAGCTGTCTAGCCAACCCCAAAGCCTATTCTCTAAGTTTTTCATAGTTCCCAGTGTCAGTATTTCATGTTGCTGGAAGTTTCCAAACAGGGAGATGTAGAACAAATACATTCCCTGTGACTGGTCTTCTCCAAATCTTCTTTTACTGGAGATCTTTGCTCCCCTATTAATAAGCCCTACCTGACTAGTGAGCTATCTCCCTCTCCTAGTGAGCTGTCCACACCAGGAGGTACCCTCTCCACTGTACATCCCCTACCAGAGAGCCTTCCCTTCCCACTTGGCAGTGAGCCAGCCTTCCCCACCAACAAGAGGCTGGATGAATGGCAAGGTGGAAGTCTTTCTCATCTTTCCTAGAAAAGTAGAAGGGGAACTAAGAGGAACGAAAAGAAACATCTCAGCAGAGGAAGCAAGGGTGGTTCAGTGAGGAGAATAAAAAGGAAGTTTACAAGAGAGCAATGGTCCTAAACATTTTGAGATACTGTTCCTGAGCTAGAGGCATTGGGTGGCTTTGAAGATGATTACCCTGTGCATGAGAAAGCTTTGGCCACAGTCACACAAACCCTAACACACTGCACATCATCAATAAGGGATCATCCATAATTCACATTCTCTGATAGCTCAGGAGCCAGCTAAGTAGTGGCTCAAGGATGTTAACAAGAACTCGGATCTTTCCATCTGTAGTCAGTGTGGGCCTCATTCTTTGTCTGGTGACGAGATCACTGCAGGAATGGTAAGCATTTTAATAATGATCTCCACCATGAAAATAGCTGAATTTGCATTCTATGCCACTGAGGTCTTGCTGAGAAAGATGGATGGAGTTTGTGCAAGTTCCCAGTTCAAGGCCCCAATATCCAAGCTGGAATTTAGGTCAAAACAGACATTTTAGATCCTAAGACAAGAAAGTATGCTTGCCTTGAAGTCACTAATAATATGTTCTAGTGGCCTCCTTGGCACTGGAAGTACACTCCTCAGCCATGGAGTCTCAGAGAACCTCTATCTGAGTCACTTAGGCAAGTGGCCAATTTGAGGGGGATCCTGTAACTGGAGCTCAGGAAGAATTTAAGAAGCAGCCAAGCCAGCCCTACCATCCCCAGCAAGCACCTGGCTCCATCAGATGTATGGAATTCCATGGCCCCTTTGCAGATCCCAAGGGAACCTTGGACTTACAGACTACCCAGTATCACTCAGACTCTGGGTATTAGGATGGGAAGGGGTCGTCCCACAGAAACAAACAATTGCTGACCTACAGCAGACTCACAGGTGGGGAGCAGTATGGCAGACCTGACTGTATGACAGCTCTGTCTCCAAAAATTAGCAAGAATTGTATAGGCATAAAAAAAAAAAGAAAAAAGAAAAGAGGAAAAAAAATAAAAACAAATATTTGCAACATACATGATGAACTCTACTATCTTTGTTGGATCATCATCAGCTTTTACAAATAAATGTTTAAAAGATGAACATACTCATAAAGTTTGATAAAACATAGGAAACTAATAGCATTTAAAGCATATAAAGTGCTACCACTCATGTGTAATGCAAAGGTAAACTTGAGTGACCAAATCATTCTCTCTCTCTCTCTCTCTCTCTCTCTCTCTCTCTCTCTCTCTCTCTCTCTCTCTCCCTCTGTCTCTATGTCTCTCTGTCTCTGTCTCTGTCCCTGTCTCCCTCTCTCCTATTTCTTTCACACAAAATATTATGCAATCATCAGAAAATAACCAGAAGAATATCTCATAAGGACTATATTAGGGTCATAGAGAGGAACAAGTCATTAGGGTCACTATAATTTTTTAGCCATTTGCCTGGTATATATCTTTTTATTTATATTTCCAAACTTTCTATGTGCTTATTTTTAAAATACATCTTTTATCAACAGCAAATTACAAACTAGCATGCCTATTTAGAGCCGATATTTAACCAGTGTACTCCAATGTGGCCAAAAAGGATGATAAAATATTTAAAGTATTTTATACTGAATGGAAAGTATTCACTTTCCTGGACCAAATCAGTCCCATCACAGCATCTCCGCAAGACTTCCAGATCTTCCCACAACTCACAAACTAAGGAATTGAGGGGGCTACGGATACAGCTCAGTGGTGCGGCATCTGCCTGACAAGTGCAAGGTCCTGAATTCAATTCCCAGTACACCCATACAAAAAACAAACTAGCTTAATGATCAATATGGAAAACAACAAAACATCTCCTGGACCACTTTCCATTCTGATTTGTCAATGCTTCAACCAAACTCATTGCTAAATATTTTCATTACTGTGGATAATATGTGTACACATTCATACATATGCATATCAGAAGAATAAGAACAGAGGCCATATTCCTGAACACAGTTTACAGCTTAGTGCTAGAATTATTTTTATTAACTACTTAGTGTATTGGTCACTTCACACACAAAGTCATTTTATTTAATTAGCATTGCTTAACTGCCCAAAGTTTAGTAGCTTTATCAACTACATTGTATGTGTCAACTTTTTGGTTATTCAGAAAATGAATCCCTTGTTATCCATATGAAGCTCGTCCCTGGTCTCACCACCTAAAATCAATAAATGTCCAAGTACCTTGTATAAAATAACATAGTAATTGTAGAGAGCTACATAGCTCCTCCTGTGTACTTTAAATTATCTCTATATTGCTTATAATATATACTGTATTACACTATAGCAGAATCATAATGATATATGTATTATATATTATAACACAATGTCAGGGCTATTAGATAGTTATTGAATAGGGAATAAGTTTTACATGTACCTATAAGAAAGAAATATTTTTAAATATTTTCAACTCCTTGTTGGTTAAATCCACAAATGGGGAGCTCATGAATATGGCAGGTAGACTATAGTTACCAAGAACCACAATATGTATTAAACTAAGTAGAGAAATCAGTGTATTGTATTTCTTTCCATTCATTGCTCCTTATTCTCTCTGTTCCCAGCATCTAGAATCTGAAAAACAATGAGCTAGAGCTTATATCCCAAGAATCCTCCAAAGGCCCCTCTGTCAAAGGCCTGATGGCCAGGCTCTGGTGCTACTGGTAAGTAGTGGGATTCTCTAGAGGTGGGATCTTGTGGGAAGAAATGAGGTCATAAGAGGTATGGCCTTGAAGGGAGTACCAGGACCCCAGACACTTCCTTGCTATCTGTGCTCCCTGGCCTCCATCAACCAACCCGGGCTCCTCTGCCACATGTTCCAACCATGACCTATGGTGCCACTACCAGCACAAAGCCACAGGATCAAGTCAAAACCTTGACTTAAAACCTTTAACCAAAATGAACCTTTTCTCCTATTTAGTTAATTATCTCAGATATCTTATCACAGTAACTGAACACTGACTAACATTCCTCAAATCAAGTAGCATATTGCCTTGATATCAAGCACCAGTTAGTTACTCCTTGACACTGAGTCAAGTATGTCCCCATGAATGTCCTGAGAACACCAAGCAAGCAGTGTGGACATGCAGAACCTTCTTAAGATCCTGTTTATCATGCAACTTTCCAGTGTTGGGGAGAGTATAAATTGCCACTATAGGATTTCTAGAGAGCAGGTTAACTTTGTCCATGAAAAAGTCTATAAACACAAACCAGCATTCACCCTACAGATCTGCACATGCACAAAAAAAGTGTGCTTCCTAAATTGTGCATGGAAGCAGCCAAAGTATGGTCAATAAACCCAAGATCTATTAACAAAGAACCATTAATATGTGGTTCCACCATGTCTGCTAAAAACATGGGTAGAACAAAACGAGCTGATATGAAAGTTACATACATCAATAAATAAAAAAGCAAAATCTACAAAACATGTAGAACCATCCCTCAGCATGTACATAAAATTCATTCCAGGATTCTCAATGATGACAAACATTCATAGAATCTTAAGTTCTTAATATAAAATAGCATAGTACACCCTGGGCCAGCTGGAAACTCATTCGACTCAGCAACCAGGCCTGGCATGTGAGGTAGACAACCCTGGGCCCACTGGAAACTCATTTAACCCAATAGTCAGGCCTTTGGTATAAGCAAGACCTCCCAGGGCCCACTGGAAACTCATTCAACCCAGCAACAAATCCCAGCATTTGAGTGGGATCAACCATCAGACACACCCAGTGTGGAAAACTGCCGCAGAACTCCCTGCAGAAAGACTAAAGGCAAGACCCATCCAGCTGATCCAGAAGCTAAACGTCTTGCCATAGTGGCACAGCAGGTTCACCTCGAAGGGCTGCAGCAGGAAGAAGTAGAGCTCAGCAGCCAGACCCAAGCCACACCCATCTGGACAAGTTTGAACTTTGTAGATCTGGTGCTAAAGTAAGAACTCTACCAAAGCTCTACACCAAAAGTCAGAAGGCAGGGCTATAGAAAATGACAAAGAGAAGGAAAAAATGCACTCTCAGGCCCTAAGCCCACCCAGAACAAATACAGGAGACAAGAGCATAGAAGAAATTGTAAATCACATATCTGAAATCTCTGAAATAATAGCATCTCAAGTAAAGAAACAACTGCAGAAAGGTATAAAGGAAATCAGATCAGAAATAATTTCTGAAGTAGAAAAGAAATACCACCTATAATAAAAGAAGTACTAAGGGCCTCTAAAGAAAACACTGATTTAAAAAAATAGAGGAGAATACAAAAATGATGGAGTCCTTGAAT
>PVKN010034420.1:0-11843 GCA_004027915.1 Capromys pilorides
CTTTGCCTCCTCCTCCTGTTCTTCATCCTCCTCCTCCTCTTATTCTTCCTCTGCCTTTTTCTCCTCCTACATGTATGTGTTTTGGGGAAAGACCTTGCTGTGTAATCCATGTGTCAAGGAACTTGCTTTGTAACCTTGGCTGGCTTCAAACTCACATTCCTCCTAACTGTTGGGATTATAGGCTTCCACCACCATACCTGGCTTTCACTATTTCCTCAGATATTCTTTTTTTTTTTTTTTTTTTTTTTTTTTTTTTTTTTTTTTTTTTTTTTTTTTGCAATACTGGGGTTTGATTTCAAGATCCTGTGCTAAGGCTGATACTCTTGATTGTGTTCCACAGGTCTCTGGATATGTTTCTTCCTTTCTGTTTCTTAGACTGGCTAACTCAAGATCTGTTTATAAGTTTGCTGATCTTTGTGCCTACTCAAATCTGCTGTTGAATGTCTATTGAATTTTAATTTCAGTATTATACTTTTCAACTTTGGGACATACATAGTTTCTGAGCTTCTTCCATGCTTTCCTTTTTATACTCCTGTCACTTTGGAGTTTTGAGAGCTACTGCTTATGACTTACCCTCGAGATCTGTGCAGTACATCTGTGATCTTCAATGGCATAGTTGTGTGTAAGCATTTAGGTAGAGAGTGAAATTAATTTCTTTCTCAAGATTCATGCTGTTAGAACATTGTCCTGTTGTACTGGCATGACAAATTGCCACAAACCTGTTGTCTGAATAAAAGAAACTTCTTTTCTTATAGTTCTAGAGGCCAAAGTTTGAAATTGAAGTGTTGCGGGGCTGGTCCCAGGAGGCTCTGATAGCAAATTTTTCTCATACCTCTCTGCTGGATTTTGGTGGTTGCTAGAAAATTTTGCATTCTTTTCCTTGTTGAAACATCATCTCTAGTTTGCCTCCATCTTTACATGGACGTTTGCCCCAGTCAGTGGACATAGGATCCATACTAAGCCACTGTGGTCTCCTCATAATCATTTACATCTGCAAAATCCCCCTTTCTGAGAAGACCTCATCCTAAGCAAGTGCTCTACTATTGGCCTACAGCCCTAACTATAAGTAAGGCCTCATTCTTAGGTTCTGGGCAAGTTCCAAGTTTGAATAGTAACACTATTCAATCTGCTACATCTCTCTATATTTTCTTATTCATGTTATCACTTGGAATCTCCTAGTTTGTTTTGCTTGATTAACTTAGTATCATCTGCTAGGAATAGTTTAGCGTCAGCCATCAAGTGGCATATTTGATAGGCATTCTTTCTGGATCCTACCTATGTGATGGTTATAAAGGTACTCTGAAGGTACCCATCCTGCTCATTTCATTACCCCATCTACCATATCTGCTTGCTAATTTCCTACCCATGACTAAATGAATTCTCCAATCTTATAGTAACTCAGATTTTTGTTAGCCATCAGCAAGAAGTTCTTTCACAGTGCCAATTTATATACCATTTGGTAGCATTTTATTGCTCTAGAAGGCAGAAGAAATTCCCACCTACCTAGAACACCTGAAAATTGGTGAGAGACACATAAAGTAAGATCTCTGGGTCAAACAGCAGCAGGAATAGAGCAGAGGCCAACACTTTCTGAGCACTATTTCCATGTGCCAGGCACTATTCAGATATTTTATATAGTAACTCACTTGCTTTCCCCAATGAATAAACAGACCTTGAGGGTAAAATAATAACTCAAGGTCATAGCTAACAAGTGGTGATGGTAAAATTGAGATCTGGTCAGTCCAATTTGAGAGCCTGTACTTTTAACCAGTCTGTTCTCTTTATGCAAAGCTGGTGTTTGGTTAAAATGACCTCCAGGAAAGAAAATTATGATTCAGGGGTCATCCTTTGCAGCAATCAGACTTAATGCAAGACATTTTCATTTAATCATCCCACCCAAGATGCATGTCGGTTCACCCTGGCTTACCTGTATATCCCAGCGGGCACCTTCCATGAAGAGGCCATGGACATAGGCCCCTTCCCTAGGAGGGCTCTTGAGCTCCTCTTTGTTTTTCTTCGTCACATCACATTGTAGGGCCATCTGGTCCAGTGGCCATTCATTCTTGCGGGCTGTTGACTGCATAATGGCAGTCAGGAAAGACTGGGGATTGAAGAAGCCTGTCAGCCACACGGTGGAGGGCATTGCAAAGTCACCTGTCCAAGACTCCAGCTGCTTGATGCGGTTGAGGAGGTCCAGAAACCAGACTGCCAGGCCTGAGGTGGAAGGATAGGCTCGCTTGGCCCAGGGCTCTGGCACTGTGTTTAGGTATAGGGCATTCTGTAAATTTTCCATGTCGCTAGTCATGGTCAGCTCCCCCTGAAGACAGAAAGAGGAGAAAGATTAGAGGAGGCAGAACATTCAGTCAGCCTCAGAGGCCTCTGGCTCATGGTACTGAGAAGACTGGAGATGACTCCACAGCAGATAACACAGTGGTTGTCTAATCAAGTACTTGCTTTGCAAGTTTTCTCTCAGAGAGGCTTGTCCTTTTAAGCCCTTCCTGCTCTACTGATGTCACTCTCACTCTCTAATGACAGTGTTTCAGAGAACACAAATGCTTCTTACTTTGGAGCTTTAACCATCTGTGGGTTTTGTAATGCTTGAGCCCTGCCCTAAACTTCAACTGTTCTGCAACCTTTGCAGTAGTCCTGTGGGTTTCTTTGTAGAGCTCAGAGTGACAAGAAGCCAAGTCTGCCAAGATGTTTATTTCTCCAAGTTAAGGATTTCCTTCAGAAATTAAGCTATTTGATACACCATCAACTTTAAAGGAGCCTCTCTCAAATGCTAAATGGAATTTGTAAAACAAGGTTACATTGCAAGCTCTTTAAATTCAACTTTATTGTGGTTTTCATCTGGAATATCTTTCAGAAATCTGAGATGTTCAGAGATAGGGGGCTTTGGGAATGTGACTGTATGATAGAGACCTTATTCTCATGAATGAATTGACCCACTGAGCTGATGACTAAACATGGCATGAAGAGACCCAACCTGATCAGAAGAGGTGTGTCATCCGGGGTGTGGCTTTAGGGTGTATGTCTCTCCTCATAGCTCCTCCCTCCTCCCTCTTCTTCCTGGCTGCTATAAGGTCAACAGCTTTTGTCTACTATGCCTTTTTACTATGTTATTTCTGCCTAGGAGCCAGCCAGCTGTGAACTGCATCCCCCCAAATCTGTAAGCCAGATTAAACCTGTCTACTTCTGTATTGTGTCCAGTATATTGTCCCAGTGTTGGGGAAGCTGAATAATATAATATCATACTATTTTAAAGAAAAGATAAACATCAAATCACACCAATACTAGGTAGATCAGCCTGAATGGGCACACCTTGAATCACACTTGTTTTCCCTTCAAGCAAAAGGACCCTATTGTGATGAAAGAGTGTAAGTTTCATTCTGTTTGTCTTCTCAGAGGTATAGAGGTGGCTGGCCACCGTAGAGGAGGGAGTCTGACGTCACATAAAGAATCACCAAGAATAAGATGTGAGTTGAAAATATCAATTTAAAATTGATGAGATTTACTATTTTACAAAATTCTATTATTTGTCTTTTGCATAAATTGATAAAAATACATCCTTTATTTTTGCAAAAGGGAACATTGTTTCTTTTAAGTTAGACACCTGTTGTTATATTTTTTATATTAAATTAGAAAAACTGATTTAAAAAAAAAGAATCACCAAGAAGTGCAAGTGTATTGTGTCTGCCACCAAAGTCTGACACTTTCCCTGTACTCAAAGTAGCTGAACAAGTTCATTCTGGTAGACTTCTTTCATGGCCTGTGGGAATGGATACCATTACTAGGATAACGTTGGAAAAAAAATGTTCTTTTGTGGTCTCAGAGTTAGTGTACACAGTTTTCTGAAAATAGGAGCTAAGTTACTATCTGTACTTGTGAGCACAAATCAGACTTCTGAAGCAATATGATCTTCCTCATATTTTCAGCTAAGTGATAATTTATAACTATGTACAACATGTAGCTTATTTACTAATTAAGTTTTTCCCTAAAATGTCTAATTACTTAATAAAATAGTATTGGGGGCTGGGGAGATAGCTTCATGGCACAAGTGCCTGCTGGCAAGTGCAAGGTCCTGAGTTTGAACCCCAGTACCACACACACAAAAAAAATAATAATAAAATAGTATTAATGATAATGATTAAATCTAGAATGAAAGAAAAATAGAGATATTTTTATTTTACGAGATCTCATCTATGCAACTTTTTTTTTTGCCTTGCTTCATGACTAAAGACGTTCATTACAAAAACGAATCAAATTGAATGATAACTTTGTCTTAGACATTCTTTAACTTGAGGGAATTCCTTTTTATTTCTTTTTTACACTGTCATCATTTTATTAAAGGTAGGAAAAGAAACACGCTCCACAGAACCAGACTAGGCTGAGCAAGGCCCAAAAGAAGCACACTCTGTAGCATGAGGATGGTTCTCCTGCAAGAGAACACAGGGGGACATTGCTGTATCCCTGATGTTTTAGAATCAAGAACTGGTTCACTTTTGCTTAAATTTTGTCAATTTTGTGTATTTTAAGAGATGATCATATAGTTTTCAAGTTGTTATATTAATATGGTATACTTCTTTTGGCTTTAAAATATTGAAACCAAACTTGTCTTCCTGGGATAACCCCATTTGGCCAAGATGCTTTACCTTTCTCTTACATTGCATGATTTTAGGAGTTAATATTTTGCTAAGGAGTTTTGCATTTGTGTTCATGAGTAATGTTCATCGGTCATTTTCTTATAATGCCTTTGATTTTGCTGTCAATTCTCTCATAAAATTCATTAAGGAGTGTTTTCTTTTCCTTTTGTTTCTTTGCTTTGCTTTTCCCCCATCTTTTCCCTCTCTCCTTCCCTCCCTTCCTTTTTTCTTTCCCTCTTTCCTTCCTTCCTTCCTTTCTTCCTTCCTTCCTTCCTTCCTTCCTTCCTTCCTTCCTTCCTTCCTTTCTTTTCTCCTCATTCCTTCCTACTTAGCAGGATGAGGTTTATTCTTTATGGGAAATCTACCTGATACTTAGCAAACAGTTGCAAGGCAAATCCTTACCCATCTTTTTTTGGTCTTATACTGCATTATTCAGATACAATTACCTTAGGCATATAGTAGTCTGATATAGCAGCCACTACCCACATGTTTATTTGAATCAAAGTTACAAAAATAAAATTTCAGTTTCTTAGTCACATTTGTTCATGTGTTTGGCCACATGAAGCCATAGCAGCACAGACATGGAATGTGTCTGTCAGAGAAAGTAAAGAATACTATATCCTTAGCAGAAAGGTGAAGCCTTTTGTTGGTCATATAAGTGGTAGCATGTTTCTAGCAAGGCTATGTTAAAAATCTTACGTGTGACAGGTTTTATTTTGCAGAACCAGGGACTGAACTCAGGACCTTGTGCTTGCCAGGCAAGCGCTTATTCTATTGAGCTATCTCTCTATCCCCCTATGTGCAACAGTTTTAATTAAAAAAGCTTATGTGCTAGAATATTGCTGCTTATTGGAAAATCTGATTAAGAGGATATGTGTGGAAGCAATGATTTATTATATATAATGCTATTAAATTGGCTTTTCTACAAAATTGTTTTGGATCATATTAAATTTTGGTGCTTTTTTAATGGGAAAGTTCTCTGTCACATGAGTTGCTGGAGGAATAAAGGACCCTGTCTTGGAGTTATCCCCAAACATGAACCAACAGTACTGTTTATATGTCAGGTTGTAGACTACTTGAAATACTGGAAAAAGTGTAATGAAAATGTTATGGCACATGCTCTGATGGCTTTGCCAGAGTGAGACAAGCAAAGACATCAGATGGAAATCTGGAAACTGCCTTCAGTTCTGCTTACGCAGAAAAGTCTTTCATTGCTGGTTCTCTCCCTGGGACAAGTTGATGACTTACCCTGTTTCAATGAAGTGATGTAAACTACTTTAGTGAGTTGTGTTATAGAAAGAAGTGTGCATGAGAAAAGATTCAAGCTGGGGGTGGTGGCACATGCCTTTAATGCCTGGAATTGATGCCTGGGATCACTGAAACTGCCCTTGAGATATTACGATTGTGGCCGTATGCCATTATGTATTTGTGCAAACCCAGAGAAAATACAATGCCAAGAATGAGCCCTGACATAAACCACAGACTCTGGGTGATAAACAGGTGCCTGTGTGAGTTCTACCATTGTAACAGATGTAATAGTGTGGTGGGGTGGAGAAGGGGTAGTTTGTGTATTAGGACTGGGAAATACAGGAAATCTCTGTACCTTCTGCACACTTTTGCTATAAGCTTAAAAACTGCTCTAAAATATGGTTTAATAATATGTTTTTTAAAGTGCAATAGTTAATTCTTAACACCCTTCAAGAGTCTCAATTTATTTTGATGGCAGAGGAACACAAAATGTTTAACTCATCTTTCTTAAATATTTCTCACATTTGCTTTTAATAAGATTATAGTTTATTTTGGAAATGGTTTGATGCTTACTAATTGAATGTGCAAGTGGTAGAAACTTAAAACATGTACAGTCTTTCAGATTTTTCCAGTTGAACAATGAAGCAGGAGTAATTTAGGCAAAGAAAGATTCATTGGGTCTTGTCATTAGGGTCCTGAACTGAGGTATTTTCATAACCTTGAGCAGAATCAGGACTAATTTTTCAGAGGAGGAACAGAGAAGACGTGTGAGTACGTGACCCCCGTTTACTAATTTTCTCTGTGTTCCCTTCTAAGGAAGAAAGAAATATATCTAAAGACTCCAAGTCAGCATATTTCAAAAGATACTCATACAAAAACAAGTTGCCACTAGAAGCTGAGGAGGCTGGACTGGTACACGCTTTGGCTTCTCTGTGGGTGTGGATGTGTGGGCTCTTCAGAGGGATCAAGCTGGAAACTGCAGTAGAGAACCCTGCTTGCACTGGTTTGAGATCAGATTTCCTATACTTCTCTGCCATGGGTATACCATACTAATATCTGCAGGTGCTTGTTCATAGGTCAACTCAACAAAAAGAAAACTTTGAACACTAAGCTCCTCTCTAAAGAAACCCTGCATTCCAGAATCTTGTGACATGCTTCCTTGGTTTCTGCACTGCAGGAGGAACTTTGAGACAACCACAGTCTGCTTGCACCTTTTTGTGGATATGGTGAAGGCAGTCTGGCTGTGACCTTACTATCTGCTTTGTTCCTTTCTATAAATAAGTGCTTTTATAATTTTTCTCTGGTATAATATGGAGCAAAGAGCTTTCCTATACTCCTTCATTCCTTTGAGCCAGGGAGCATGTTAGAAGTCCAGATTCATATGTTCCTGCCCAAACCTAAGGACTCTGATTTCTGGGAATGAGAGGTAGAGGCCTCCATTGGGAAAAGGACCCTCTGGGCCTCTGAAGCATGGCTACTCTGCACTCAGAGCCATGGAGCAGGCAGAGAATTGGGGGGCAATGTCCCTTCTTGAGAAGCTCTGGAATGCACTGTCTCCTGAGTATCAGCGTCCCTCAATTCTTTCACAGAAAAGTGATTTTTGAAAGTAGCTTCCATTTGGAAATGCAAATTTCTTTATCATAAATGCTAAAAGTAGGGCTATGGTATAGCTTAATGGTAGGCCACTTGCTTAGCATGTACAGATGTGCAAGACCTTCAGTTTAATTCCCTCTGTACCATCACCACAATAAAAGATGTGAGAAAAAAAGGCGTTAAGAGTATTGATTCAATGTCTTAATGAGTTAGACATATTCTACATCTCTTACCCAGTTTGGGCAGGACATTTGGGTTACCAATCTGCTATGCTGGGTTACATGAAATATCCAATGTCCTACACTCTACTTGAAATAGTCTAGAGATTTAAAGAGACTATTGAAGAGAAAGGAAGGAAACGAAAAGAAGTGGCATTTTTAGCCAACTTCCCTCTCTCCTCCCTGGCCCTTCCAGAGAAGCCAGTCAGCAAAGCCAAGCACACCTTCCTCCAGTATCCCAGTGAGAAGCCTGGAGTGCAAGGTCCCTGCTGACCCATTTAGCCATACTGTCCCGCTTGGTCTGCTCTGGGCCTCTCACTCACACACAACACTGTTCTGTGAGCACCTCCTGCCTCAATCACCTTTTGCTGCTCTTTCCTCTCCTACTCTCATTTCTTACCAGATCAGCTTTATCTTTTCCATAGGCCTAAAATCCTTCCCTTTCCGTAAAGCTGGACTTTACAAGCTGGACCCATCCTGAGAATTCCCAGCTTGCTGGTTGCCAGGCCCTACAACAGACAATGAATGGTAGGTCAGGTGGGCAGAGATGCAATACGTATTATGACAAAATTTATAGTAGGTCTGATGACTGGGCCAGCTTTAGGGACTTTCCTAATAGGCATGCCACTTTTTTTTTTTTTTTTTGGTAGTGGGGATTGAACTCAGGACCTTGCACTTGGCAAGCAAACACTTATTCTACTGAGCTATCTCCCCAGCCCTGGACTTTCCTAATAAGATTGAGTTTCCTGACAGCATTTTAAAATGGGGATTGCTCTTCTGCCCTCCAGGTCACAGAGGAACAGCAAAAAGGTCCCAGTGACTTCTGGGTTATTGTATTGTCAACATTTGGAAGTTCATCATCATGTAGTTGTCTTCCTTAGTAGACTTTCTGTTCCAGCCAAAGCAGATAGTCTTAGTTCCTCTGCTCAGTACCTTGAAGAACTCCCTGCCCCTTGTTGTCTCTTGTAATCCAGCCTTCCCCCAAAACCCATCAATGCACTTCTCTGGGGCTGTTCCTTATCTCAGAAAACTACCCTTCCTTTCCCCTCCGCCTTCTCTCTATGTGGTGCTTGATTAATCCTATCTTGTATTAGAAGTGGTTGTGTGTTTTCCCCCACTTCTAACCATCCTTCTGGAAGGGAAGGCTCTGCTTTCTGTCTCATTTGCATCCCCTAGCACAGAGTGCTAGGACTTGTTCAAAGAGCTTGTCAATCAACATTGCTTGAACTAGACTGAAAAGAGAGAAACTCCACCACCACCCCTTTCCTCTTTGCCCAAGCATGCTATATGATTCATGACACAAAACCATGATAAGGGTTCTCAGGAAAAATGTAAGTGAGTGAGTTGGAAGATGAATGAGTGAATAGATTACCAAATTGCAAGGATGCAATAAGCAAGATTGTAACAAACCCACTCAAGGTAATTGCTAACATATACCTGCTTACCGCAGTAGTGGTGACTCATAATATGACAGGAAACACCTTATTTACATTTGAGATTATCCTGTGGAATTTTACATTTTATTTGATTACAAGCAGGTAAAGAATTTGGAAACATTACGAAATACCATTAGCCTTCAACATCCCATTTCTGTCTCATCTTTTTTTCTTATTTCCCTCTACCCATATTTGGGTGAAGAGGAAACTGAAAAATTAAAACAAAACCTCACCACCTGGGCATGATGACATGTGCAAATTATCCCGGCTACTCGGGAGGTTGAGAAAGAAGATTACAAGTACAAGACCAGCCTGGGAAACTTAGTGAAACCCTGTCCCAAAATAAAAAAATAAAAAGGGGTGGAGAATATTGCAATGATAAAGTGTCTCTGGGTTTACTTCCCAGAATTGCAAACACATAAGCAAGCAAGCAAACAAATAGCAAAATATTTCCATTAACATAGATTTTTCAGTCTATTTCATAGTTTCTGTGCATCTACATGAGAAATATTCACAATAGTTTTTCCTACTCACATATCTATGGTTATATAATCCAGAAAAAACACATGAAAATACCACCATACTCTACAGCTTGAATTCCAGAGCTTGTCTGAGCTTCTGTTTTCAGCTAAAAAATTGGATTTTTAATTTCCCTGTCTGTAATTATATTTCTCTCTCTCTCTCTCTCTCTCTCTCTCTGTCGCTCTGTCTGTCTGTCTGACTGTCTCTCTCTCTCTCTCTCACACACACACACACATACACACACACACACACACAAACACACACATTTGCTTTTTCTTTTGTCATACTGGCTCAAACCTAGGATTTTGTGCGTTCTTTTTTATTGTTGTTGTTTTATTTGTTTGCTTTTGCTATGTAATTTGGTCTGTCCTTGAATTCACTATGTAGCCCTGGCTGGCTTCAGACTTGTAGCAGTTCTCCTGCTTCAGCCTCCCAAGTGCTGGTATTATAGGTGTGGGATTGTACGAGTGAACCACTTACTGTGTGTTTTAGGCAAGTTCTGTACCACTGAACTACACCTGAAGCTCCAGATTACAATTCCTATTAATAAATGTGCCAATATGAAAGGACAACATTCACTTCTTCAGCTCCTAACAAGCAGCAAGGCATTCCATTTACTTGTCATTCAGTGAACAACTCTAAATGGTTCTATGCTGGGAACTTTATGTTCTCTTATCCTGAGTGCAGTGAACTTGTTTAAGTAATTGCTAGAGTGCTAGATTCTCTGTTTGCCCAAAAGAAATGCTAGAGCTTATGTACTAGCTTGGTTCTTTTAGCATTTCATACCCAGACTTTGGTTTCTGGGCATTTTGTTGTCATAGAACAAATGGTCCTCAGCTTCCAGGTCCCAAGAGTGTTCGTTTTTCTTTGTGCTTGTGGCTCTGGCTGTGACCTTTGACAATGCCCCTCTCCCCCAAGACCTCCCTTACCTTTAAGCCCAGGTCCAGCTCCCTTAGTGAGCACTGAATCTCTCTGGTGAGATTGTTCATCCGCTTGCATTCCTGCAAGGCAACCACAGTGTAGGGAGTGAGCTCTTCGACTCTGCTCATCAGCTCTGGGATGTTAAACTCATCTGTCACTCGTTCCAGTATTTCTTCCAGAAGGGCCTTGACCTGTCATATAGCAGAGCACACAGAGTTAAGGAGGGAGCTGTGGTTCTCTGGGAGGAATCCACCCTTCCTGCATGCAGCCTTAGAGATGCCATCTCCCATCACTTGCTGCCCTCCACCACATCACCTGCCCAAGGTTCTGCCTGTTCATATAAGTTAACTAGGTCTGGGGTTGAGGCATGACCATGGGATGGATGGATGAACCCTCTGCAGGCTGCCTGGCTCTCTATTTCTTCAGTGACCAGCTTGAAGAGATGAACACAGCTAGCTTTCTAAGCACTGGAATTGAAAAACTCAGAAGTTGACCTAGTTAACTGTGGAGATCAAACTAGAAAGCCATAAGTAGATGGTGGCCTCAGATGGCCCTTGGGAACCCTGTGAAGTCAACATGATGAGGAACAGTGTTCAGAAATGTGTGTTCATACATGGTGTCTCTGCTGAGCAGTGCAGACATTTTTCCTGATATTATTTTCTAGGCAATATAGTATAACAAGGTCTTTTTTTTTTTTTTTGGCAGTACTGGAATTGAACTCAGGACCCTGAGCTTGCTAGGCAAATGTTTATTCTATTGAGCTATCTCCCCAGCCCCCAAGTATAGCAAGTATTTATGTAATGTTTACATTGTATTGGGTATTATAAGTAACCTAGAAATGATTTAAAGTAAACAAAAAGATGTGCTTAGGCTATATGCAAATAGTATATTCTTTTGCATAAGAACTTAAGCATTATGGACTTTGGTATCTCATTAGTAAATATGCATGGGCATGCAAGTGTGTGTGTATCCTAGAAGCAAATCCTCGTGAATACTGATCACACACACACACACACACACACGCACTCCCCATCCGCACACATAATACACATATAATTCTGTGTCTCCATGAGGCAGTACCGCAGTTTCTATCCTTAAGTTCTGCAGGAGGCACTGCCATCGATCATGTTAGCCTCCTCTCCTACCAAGATTCTGCTTCCCACACAGGCTGTCAGCTCATTAGACCAAGGGAGCTTGAACAATCAGGGTCCTGCTCCTAGAAAATTAGAATTGAAGTGCAGAGATGCTGAGTTATTTTGGGG
>PVKN010034421.1:0-11834 GCA_004027915.1 Capromys pilorides
CAAGAAAATGTGGAAAATGTAAAAATGCCAGGCCAGTGACTAATTAAAGTATATTTTTGGACTTTTTTTTGGTATTTTTCAGATCTTTAAAATTGGCTTTTTGTTGTGGCTTTATTTCTTGTTTGCAACAAAAATTACTTCGTAATTTTTTTCTTAAAGAGAGTCCTCTGTGTAATTTTTTATATTCCACAAACTTATCTTTACCCCCTAGGTGGGCTTTTGGTGGCAGTGACAGGAGAGTTGGCTGCCTTCAGTTTGCTGACACTCCTCCTATAGGGGAGATTTGGGATATCCCTAAAGTGGGCCAGAAAAAGTGCATTTAGTTCCCAGACCATACACACTGTCCAGTTCTTCCTGTCCCAAATGTTCTCCTGGCTTCTCTCACCCACTTGTGGCCATTGGAGGCTCAAGTCTCAGGACCCACATTCCTGAGCTACACATGGTCACTGGCTGAGGAGACATCATATTGGACGGGGGTGCCTAGCAAGTATACGTGTGTGACTGGTAGAGTGTTGGTGTTTCTGGGTGTTCCAGAGCCTGCCAGAAAAGATTCCTGCAAAGCCCCAAAATGTATCGGTATGGCAGTCTTGAATATTGGTGACATTTGTATGTTAATTTAATATGTGTGATTCATGGAACTACATGCTGAGTCCCTGGGTGATGAATTTGAGCCCTGAAATCTCAGTACCAGGACTGCCTCAACTCTTCCTCTGAATCTTTCCTCCCCTTTTCTCTCCCACTTTGTCTTTTACTCACAAGCTACTGTCTATAGCTACCATTCAGTGGGAGAGAGGGTAGTTGTGTTCCCTCCCCTCCCATCTTCCTGCTTTCTCTAACCACAGCCTGAGTAAATTTATTCAGGTTGATTAATATTATGCTGATATTTCTTTCTTTTTTTCACTTAGACATAGGACTTTGTTTTTCCTCTTGAGCATAAAGGCTCAGTACAGTTTCTACAACAGAACCTAGAGACATCATTCATAGTGACCCTATAGAAAGCCTCCTTGGTTTCTGCTGCCTCATCTACAAAGTGAGGTCAATGACTGTATGAGTATGATTGGTTATACAGCCAGGGTCAGAGTTTTCTTCCTACCCCAGGCCACAAGGCCCCAACCTACACGCTCAGCCTAACCACTATTGCTTGGCCAGCTTCCCAAGCCCCTCAAAAGTGCTTCTTCTCTATTAGAATGTGGGAGAGACTAATGACTTCTCAGAGCTGTCTCTAAACAAGAATGATGGTTGAACTCCATGGGGAATGCCTCAAAGATCACAAAAATGTCAAGGGGAGTCTCCTGAAATTGAGAGCTTTACTCTGGTTCCCAGGGATCCTTATGTGTCTGAGAGAGCACCCCCAAGTTCACACTGTAGCATGAAAGGACTATGGAAGTGTCTTTCAAGAAGAAAAACAAACTCCTCTCCCACACAACTCCTACTTCTTCCTCTCTCAAATTTCTTTTATTTCTTAAACAAAGGAAGTAATATTAATGATAATGCATGTGTAAATGGTCACATGATAGGTGTCTTTGGAAAAGCAAGACTTGTAAAAATACTTGCTATTCAGTTCTGACATGTTTCAGTGAACAAGACCCATGTTTAGATATTATGAAGATTATACTACACAGGCAATATATTCTGAAATAATGTAAATGGCCAGTAAGAGACTTCACTGGGTTTTAAGAGTTAGAAAAAGAATGACTTCCATTGTCCATTTTAGGGGTAGTTTTCTATGATTCTGTCATAAATAGTGTGTTCTGGTGAGTTAACATTTTGCTGTTGTTCTATATTTAAAAGTCCCTTTCAATCATGCTAACAGTGATTACCAATTAAGCACTAACAGGTCATGTAATTTAGAAAAGTACTTTTTGTGGAATACAACTGTGCTCCTGAAAATGTTACACACACACACACACGCACACACATGCACACACACCCCTAATGTATATTTTGCATATATTATGGAGTTTTCTTTCAACAACCCTATGATGAAACTTTTTGTAGAGCTTAGTTATCCAGTACAACAAGTTCAACTTTCCTAAAGAAAGAGCTACGTTAATACAGGATTCTTGCACTGTTCCTTTCTATAGAACAACACTGAAGTACTGAGAGATCATAAGGCTTGCTAGGAAGCCACAGCAGCAGCAAATTCAGGCCAAGAACCCTGGAAATTTAGGGCCATACTCAGAGCTCACTTGCACATGCACTTTTTCAGGATTTTAACTAGAGAATGAACAGGTTCTGTGCCTTCATGAGGCAGATTCATGACCACACCACTCTGAGACTTCACATACCCACCAGGTCATGGAACACACAAAAGACAGATAGCCTACTGCGTGCTATTGACACTTTGTACCAAGGCTCTCTCCTTTTGACAATACAATGTCACTTCAGAGGTATGTTTTCCAACATTAAAACCATTTATTTGCAGACATACAAAGGAAAATAAGCTTTGTTAGTCTTCAGACTTCATAGGGGCTACGTTTTCCTGTGAGAGAACTTGGCTCCCTGTCTCTGAGTTGGTGGTTGGAAATAGGGCTGAGCTGGTAAAGTGGCTGTCCAGATAGTTTGAGAGGTTGTCGGGGTGGAGTGTCCATGTGGACATAGGACTTTTGCTTTTCCATGTTTTTTTTTCTGTGTTTCAGCCCTCTACAATGAGCCAAATACACAATCTAGGGCAAATCTCTTTGCCTATCAGACATACACTAAGGGTATTATTAGAAGTCTAAATCTGTAATTTATAATCTTCATATGACAGTTTTCCTGTATCTTGTTTCCACACATAACAAAGAAAGACTAGGGCCTTTGCTGGTATATTTCTCTCTGGCAATAGTTTTTCCCTCATAATACTTTCACTCTCCAGCCTCTTAAAAAGTAGTATAGATTCACTCTTCGTTTTTCACTCTAGGAAACAAAACAGCTAAGCCATTGCATGTTCTGTGTGAGGTATCGCGGCAGAAGAGGCAGAGAACCTATTCCCTATCAAAGGCTAAAAACTGCTTTACTTGTCTTCATACTTTAACACTCTTGACATTATTTTTTATGTTTCCTCACGCACAGAAGGAACTGAGAGTATTTGTCAGAAGATATCACAGGCCAGCGTGCGATATACATTTTGACCCACATTCTATGGGGAAGTTGAAGACTGGTGAAGCCAAATGCCTTGAGATATGGGGAAATAAGTTCTCTTAGCATCTATCCAGGCTTCATTTTACAAAAACTGCTGGAGTAAGGATAGTAAGGCAGAATGTTAGACTATTCATTGCTAGCATAAATGCCTGACACAGGGATAGAAACTAGGAATAATTATGCTAAGTGAACTCAGTGTCTAACCTCTGAGGACTCACAGTATGAGGCAAAGGCCAATATCAGCCTGTGGAGTAGAGGTGAGAGAGATGTCTGTCCCTAGCTTGGGGTGTCATGGCAGTGGTTATGATAGGATGTATAATGCTATAGCAAATACCTGAGACATACAACTTATAAAGAGAAAAGGTTTATTTATGGCTTATAATTTTAGATGTTTTAGTCCATGATTAACTGACCTCGTTGCTTTTAGGGAGCCAGTACATGAGAACAGGATTGTACAACAGGTCAAAATTGTTCAGTTCATGGCTGCCATGGGAAAAACAGGGGAAGACACAATGTTCCACAAACTTTGTCAAGGGCCTGTCCCTAGCAGCTCAAAACTGCCAGTAAGGTCCTGCTTCTTAGAGATGTTTTGTGAAATATCATATTTGGCTTTGAATACAGTAATACTTTATGCAAAAATTTTTCATCTTTCCCATACTCCTCTTAGAAATGAAATTTAAGGAAATGATGACAATCTATTAGCTGTTACAATTGCCAGCTTTCACATCTTCTGATTTAAACTAAAATTTCTCTAAACTACTAAATAATTGGAATTCTAGTGAGTGTCTAGCCTTCTTCTTGATTCCTGATGTCACCCAAGGTGATCACTGAATTTAGGTTCTTTCCAATGATTTAGGCAAGTTGCTTTTTGCGTGGGATCTGCAGGTGAAATCATTGGCTAACTCCAGTTAAACCAAGCTTCCTAGTTGACCACACCCTAGCAAATTCTGACTGCAGAGAACTAGGTGCTATCCTAGTATCCAAAAAACTCATGGTAATTTTCTAGTGCCTGATATATACTAAGGGCTCATTCCTTCATCTCCTGTACACAAACCATAACAATTGGCCTAGTGAAAGCTCAGTCATGCTAAATTTAGAGGAAAAAACCCGAGACTGCTCTCCTTTGTGGAAAACTCACTTGTCTGGAGACTGCAGCTTCAATCTGGTGACTGTATGGAAGATCAGTTGACCTATAGCAAGATAGGTCCGAGAATGAAATCACTCACTTATAAAGCACACCACTGTTAGCACAAATACTGGGAAGAAGATGATTATTCTCCAAATTATTAGAAAAATCCAACCCAGACAATTCAATCAGCTTGTCTGGGGTCACTGCTAAGGAAAAGTGACAGATCAGGGCTAAATGCAGGGGCCATTTAGCCTTTCCGTAAGTGTTCAGGAGGAGCTGATGTTTGAGTCTATAGGAAAATGCACTTGAATACTGCTCCTGAGGGAGTCACAAGGGGCACACATATCTTTGCTGTAGAGTAATGTGCTTGAAGATTCCCATTGTTTTTTCCCTTTGGAGAATAACCCGAGCTAGGGGAGAAGTGTGCAGTGAACGAAGACCCTAGGAGAACCAATAACTACACTAAGCTAAGGCAGATATACAAGACATTCCAGCAGGTTTGAGTTTCATGTGAGGTGCCTACTTATATTTTCCATCACTCTTTATTGGCCTTTAAGGAGCTGTGAAAAGCACCTGACCTCCAAAGACAATATTTCTGTGAAAGGGACTAGCTAGGAAAAATCCTTCTTTAATATGTTTTGAAATAACTTCACAATGGCACCAGAAATATATCTTCATCTAACATATGCACATCAATAAGTTAAAAAGCAGAGCTGCTTCCAAAACACTTTATGTTTGATTAACATCTCATGGCCCAATGCAGCCCCATAGCACATTTGGAAATTCTCTGCATCCAGGTGGCACAGAAATCCATGTGCCTGGCAAAACCCAGGTGGGGAGTTCCTGTCTGGACTGAAGCTAGAGAGTATGGCTTTGTGAAGAGACTTTACAGCTGGGGTTGGCAGCCTAGTAAAAGGGGAGAGTAGTAGGGACCTGTGATCCTTGCTTTGGCAGGAATAGACACATTAGAGGCTGGTGTCGGGGGTTGGTTGTGTCTCCACATGTGTTTCTTTGTCATGACAGAAACCAGTCTTCGAAGAGCTATGGTAGGAGTCATGGAGGAAGTCAAAGGGGATGGGACAAGCACAAAATATATGTTCCTGTAATAAATGTCAGCCCACCAGCATCTCAAGCATCTCGTGGTAATGTCATGATTCCTCTCTTCCTTCTTTCTCTTCTCTTCTCTTCTCTACTCTTCTCTTCTCTTTTCTCTTTCTTTCTTTCTTTCTTTCTTTCTTTCTTTCTTTCTTTCTTTCTTTCTTTCTACCTTGCTGATATCTATTAGTGGCAGACACTTTTGACTGTCAAACTGGGCATCAGTTACATCTACTACATTCAGTAATTAAAGGAAGATATAGGAAAGATAAAGAATCTGACTTGAAGTTGCTCTGAAAAGAGTTTTTAAAGAAATTGGGGGCTGGTCAGATAGCTCAGTGGACTAAAAAGCACCTGCTTAGAAAGGTGCAGTGACCAGGGTTCGATCCTGGCTGTGCAGTGCCAGCTCTGCCCCTGGGGAGAGCTGAGACAGTGAGTGAGACTTGATGTGGTGGCTCACACCTGTAATCCCCAGACTTGGAAGGATCACTACGTGTCTGATCTGTGTAGTGAGACCATGTAGTCTCTGTACTAAAATACATAAAAAGGAAATTATAAACAATGAATAGGCATTCACATTTTCATTTGAAATATTGTTTTTGAGCACTGTCAATAGGCCAGGAGAATGGTATGGGGTTTCTCTTTGGTCCCTAAGATGCTCCCTCTCTGGGGACTGGTGCTATTCCCTTCAGAAGATGAAGAAACTGTGGCAATGGGCAAGTATGAGATAAAGAGGAGAAGTAAATTAAAGTTGAAGGTAGGAAAGGTAGCAAAGGAAAAATGAGTGTAAGAGATATCATAGAGATAAAAATAAAAGGTCTAAATAGCTGGCTGAATAAGAGGTTGAGAGTGAGGAAGAACTTATGTGACTGAAGTTTTTAATGGCTGTGTGGCAGCAGCACCCTGCCAAAACAAAATCCTAGGAAGAGGTGCTATGATGGAGGACAGCACAGAGTTGGGAAAATGATCACACTGGCAAGAAGACAATAGACATCCCACATCCATCCATTTCCATTGGTCATTCATTACCAAGCATTTTAAAAGCCTGCCATGTCTTAGGAACCATTCCAGTCACAGTCCCAATGTCTAGTTACAAAGATCAATGAAAAATGGCTTATGTCCCCTATGGCCTTATGGATGACTTACATCCTCAGGGACTTTTGTGATGGAAGGAGACATCTGGATACCCTAGGAGCTTATGGCAGGAGCACCTAAGGGGAAGATGCAGGCTAAGAAAACCTAAAAAAGCAGGAAGTTGTTTATTTATTTTTGTAAATAACATACTTTAACTATAAAAGTGATCCCAGCATACATAAATACAGCCACAGACTGTATATATGTAAAAGACTTACTAAATGTTAAAGGATATTTGTGGTTCTTAAAATATGTAACTGGGCATAGAATTTCAGAAAATCTCAAAGTCAAAGGCACTTTTTTCAATCTTTAAAATAGACATAAAACAATGTACTATTACTTACTTTTAATTTCTATTTTATCCAAGGCAAAATACATGTGAAAAACCTCACAATTTCCTAATTTTTTGAGCTGAGATGTCAGGGGTGGATAGAAGTCTTCCAGGAAAGCATAGGCATGACCCTGATTATAGCAGTTGCTTGCCATGCTTAGGATTATAATATACCCTGAAGATCAAAGGATCCATAGGAAAGACTTTGTGAACAGGAATTCCACAGTCAGATATACATTTTAGGAAAAGCTGTCGTGTGCAAAGTAAAGTATCAAAGCAGGAAAAGTATCTGCATATGCTCCTAGAAGCAGTTTTCCAAGTGTCTATGAACTCTTGGTGCCCCTGCGACCTTCTGGGAGGTCAGCAAGATAAAAATTATTTTAAAATGTTCTTAGGAGGGTATTTGTATTTTCACTTCTGTCCTTTTGCTAATATAAACTTGATGATGTGTGATGATATTACTCTAGTATCTGCTGATCTTAGTTTATTTTCTGATGCTATAATAGAATACCTGAGACTCGGTGTTGTATAAAGGAAGATATTTATTTTGGCTAATGATTCTAGAGGCTGTGATGTTCAAGGTTAGCTACATCTGGTGAGGTCCTTGCACCCCCACAACTATGATGGAAAATACAAAGGTAGGTGAGAATATGGAGAGGAGACAGAATATGAGATGTGGGGTTGCTTTAGTCACAGCCTACTCTTGCAGCAACTTATCCAGTCCTGCAAGGAAATGAATAGCTCATTCAAGAAAGGCACCGACACATACATTCAAGAGGCATCCACCCTCTTAACCTACACATCTCCCTCTTGGCCTCACCTCCCAACCCTGTTGAATTGTGGAGCTAAGCCTTAACATGTGCTTTGGAGGGAGAGCACACCATATCTGAACCAAAATAGTAAGATGTGCTTGTTGTCTTATGTTTTAAACATTCCTTTCTGACTTCTAGTTAATTTCTAAAGTGCTTTATATCCAATACACCAACTATTGATTGGTAAAACACTCATAAACTGAGCTCTTTGAGATTCTCAGTAATTATTAAGAACCTATAGCATCCTTAGGTCCAACAAGTTTGAGAACTGTTTGTTTACAGTTTTGACTTGATTCAGAATAGTAATTATGTAAGAAATGGTAGCAAAAACTCTGATAGTCAGCTTTCTGCCACTATAAAAAATGCCAGGAATAATCATTTTATAGAGAGAAAAGTTTTGGAGGCCCTAGTCCGTGACTGATGGGTGTCTTGGTTACTTTTCTCTCATTACTGGGACAAAATAGTCAATATCCAACATTAAGAAAGATTTATTTAGCTCACAGTTAGTTGAGGTTTCAGCCTTACTCAGCTGGCTGCAAAGTAGAGCAACACATGGCAGAAAGCAGCTGTTCATGGCAATGGAAAACAGCAAAGAGCAAAGGGAGGAGCAGCCTTGGCTGCCTGTCCCCTTTCCTTGTATTATAAGGAGGCTACCCTGGGTTGGGAGTATAGAGCTTGCACAATGTTCATGCCCTCCTATTGCATATGAAGATGTTCACAAAGTAAGAACCCTGGCTCCCTGCTGAGATACCAAATTAACTTCTAAACTTCTCCAGTGGACACAATGTATCAACCAGTACAATGGGCCTTGCTGCTTTTGAGCCTATGGTGAGGCAGCACATTACTGCAGCAACACATGGCATAAGGCAACTGTTCACATCATGGCCAGGGAGTAAGGAGAGTGAGGAAGGTATGGGGAATAGAATGGGATGGTAGCTGATGGTGGAGTTGTCTCACAGTTCCCTTTAAGTTTATATCCTTAATATTCTAAAAGTCTCTCAGTAGGCCTCCACTTTCAAAGGTTCTACTATCTCCTAGTAGCATCACTTTAGGAATTACATCTAAAGCATTCAGTATCATATAGATCAACATTTAAGATTTAAGAACACTTAGGGTCAAAGGATAGCATGCTTTAGTTGTTTGTAGAAAGGCAAAAAATAAAAAGTTTGACTGACTGAGCAAGCTCAAAGTTAGATGGACAGATGAATGGATTAAGTACAGATATAAAGAGTACAGTAGCAGTGTTTGAATATTAGATATGGATGGGAGAGTTGGAGACCTATGGGGCAGAGAGACACTGGAGTGCAAAGAGGAAGGCAAGATATCATTCCCGCTGACTCTGCCCACCATCTGCCTGCCACATACACCCTCTTCTCCTTCTTCCTGCTCACAGATTCCATATCCATGACATCAGCTAGATGCCTTCTCCCCCTCTATTGGCCTGTGTCTTATCTCATTTTTGCACAGGCTTTTTTGGGCCAGGACCAATGCTGATTCTACTTTTTGGGACCAAGTTTATTTCATTTCAGGGGTCAAGTAGAGTCAGGATGATGTTCTTCCACAGACTCCAAGCCCACAGAAGTGTGTGACTACTGCATAACAGATGCAAAGTGCACATATATTTCTCCAGAAATGTAGTAAATGTTAGAGCTTGTTTTATGAGTAGTCCTTAGCTGTAATCTGATTCCCGCATGATAATGTGTTGCAAATTACTAGTAAATGCTCTTTTTTGGCAATCTGCAAACTGATGTTTATTCTCAGTAACTGAGTCATTAGTAGAGGAAAAAAAAATGACCCTTCACATTTAGGAATGTGACAAACTCACATTTTAAATAAAACAATGCATTGATGAAATGCATTTGCTGGGTTCAGTTTGATAATCTATGCAGAGCTGTGATCTGTGGTGGGCAATGATGCCCAATGATGCAGACTGAGCAGTTCTTACCCGTAGGCATGACTGGGTTGTGCTATCTGGGCAATCCAGATCCCAGGGTCCCACCATGGCTGTAGGTGCAAGTCTGCTTCCCTTGAAGACTCGTGACTACATAGCCCTTTTGTTAGATTCTTTTTAAAGTTCACCCAAGACATGCACATCCACAGGGGGATGTTCATTTCTGCTATTATGGAGTTGGTAGAGCAATAGTTTATTGTGGCTTTCTCTAAATTGCGTTCAGTAGTTCATACTAGTTACAAGAATGAAAGGGTGTATCATGGTTAAATAATTAGGATCTTCTTTGCAAAGTCATAGTGTGGTTATAGAAATAGCAGTAGTATGTTAACTTTCCGGTCATTGTGACAAAGTACCTAAGGAAAATGGTGTAAGGGTGTGAGGACTTATTTTGGCTATGGTTTCAAAGGTTTCAGCTGGCTTCTTTGCTTCTGAGGATGAGCATCATGAACTAAGAGAGATGAGAACTTCATGGGCATCCAAAAATCAAGGAGTGAGAGACAGGGAGGGAGTGAGGGAGGGAGGGAGGGGGAGAGAGAGAGAGAGAGAGAGAGAGAGAGACAGAGAGACAGAGAGAGACAAAGAGAGAGGAAGAGAGAGAGTAACAAAGGAGAAGTGGAAGAGGAAGAATATAGTCTGCGGGCTCATGCTCCTGTGATTCACTCCCTTCCGCTAGGCCCCACCTCCTGTGTCGCTTCCCAGTCATGCCATCCAATTATGACTCCACCTGTGGGTTAATCTACTGGTGAAACTGTGAGTTCTCATGATCCCAAAAGCCCAGGGGTTGGCAACTAAGCCTTTAGCACATGGCTTTTGGTGGATATTTTAGATCCAAACCATATGAGTTGGCATTTTAAAAGTTCTAAAAATTTCTTCAATAAAGACACTGTTCAAGTTAAGCTGGTTTGATTAAGAGGTAGATCAGGTTCATGCTTCCATTTTCCTAAAAAAAAAAATGTTATCTCAGAGGATATCCTAGAAGTGATGGAGAACCTTTTAGAGCTTTCTTTTCTTTCTTTCTTTTTTTTTTTTTTTTTCTTATGTATTTGGCAGAAAGTCTCACCGTACTGCTTGTACTTATAGTGATCCTTCTGTTTTCAGCCTCCTAAGTGCTGGGATTACAAGCATGCACCACCATGCCCAGTCTGGGTAGCCAGCTCAGCACACCTGGGGGGTGGGGCTGGCACAGCTTATGGCACTGGGAATTGAACCTTGGTCCCTATGTCTACCTGAGCAGGCTGTTAGTCTGCTGAGCTATCTTGCTGGCCCTAGAGTTTTCAATGATATGAACATCCTTCTGTAGCATGTGTGCCATATGTTTGCTACCATTGTCCTAGGAGACGGGATGACAGTACATCACCTATGCACACTGAGTCAGTGGGACCAGAAGGAAGAAGTCAGAGCATGGTGGGAAATTCACAGCTTGATAAGCACAGTGCTGCTTATGTCTGGTTTTCCCAAGGTGGTTGAGATAGAATAACTGGTATTCTCACATAAGTACTATAGTTGATACATAATGTAGTTCTGGCAGTAGCTGTAATATTTCTTAACATGTGCCACAGTGTGGCTGGACATTGTGCTTGGACTGTTGTCGACCTTGGGTGCCTTGCTCCTGGTGGTATAGCTGACAAATCTGGCCTCACAGGGAGCAGTAATAATTATTATTATCATTAACAGTAAGATTATTTATTGATAACATCAATTTTTATTGCCATACTCTTAACTAGTGCTATTATTTATATTACTATAATTATTGTTGTTCCTATAGCTTTCTACTAGAAAGAGTCCAGATCATAAATAACCCATGGCTCCTCCAACCACAGAAACTATTTACTGAATACTTAGCAATAACCCACAAAACAAGTGGTTCATGGGATGTAAGTTTAGAAATACTAATCCAATGGAATATAGGATGGAAGGGCAAGAATTTCAGGAACTCCACCAGGCAACATCTGGCACAAGGATGCAGCATGTTATTTGGTATCTCAGGACTAGAAGCTCTTGAAGTACTTTCTGGGTATATAATTCCATGAAAACTTTAGCTGGACTAAGGACATGTTCTTTACCTCACACCCTTCCAGGACTTCATGAGAAAATAACAATGAGTAAATGGTATGACTGGCCATTGGGACTAGCAATAGGCTAGAGATTTATATGTGAAATCATAAGAGAATGCAGAAGGACATAAAATTAAGTGCTATATTTTGTGGTTTAATAAATCTAGCTTATTAAATGCATAAATCAAAAGTAGTCCTCATTATC
>PVKN010034422.1:0-11834 GCA_004027915.1 Capromys pilorides
GAGAGCAGAGCAGAAATAATCTCTGAACTAAAGAGAGAAACGATAACTATAATGAAAGACTTAAGTAATATTAAAGAAGACATTGATAAAAAATTAGAGGAGAATATAAAAATGATGGATTCCATGACTGAGCAATATAAGAAAGAAATAGATAGCCTGAAACAGTATCAAAGAGATATATAAGAAAGTAAAATCTCAATCACAAGCTGGCAAAACCGTATAAACGAAAGTGAAGATAGAATCTCAGATCTCGAAGACACATTCACAGCTAGTGAAAAGGCAAGAAAGGATCTCTTAAAAACAACCAGGATGCAGGAAAAAATAATTAAACATCTGCAAGATGATGCAAGAATGAACAACGTGAGATTAATAGGAACCAATGAGAAAGAAGTAGTCAATACAAATGATATAAAGAGAATATGGGCAACAGTAATAGCAGAAAACTTCCCAAATATGAGAAAACAATCAGATATTCAGGTAACTGAAGCATACAGAATGCCAAATAACATCAACCCAACTAAAAACACATCAAGACATATAATAATCAAGACCCCAGAAATCCAGCAGAAGAATAACATACTAAAAGCTGCTAGAGAAAAGAAACAGATCACATTTAAAGGAAAACCCATCAAAATAACAGCAGATTTCTCCTCACAAACCATGAAAGCAAAAAGAGCATGGAGCAGAGTGCTTCAAGCACTCCATGAAAACAAATTTAAGCCCAGACTGCTATACCCAGCAAAATTCTCTTTCAAGTATGAGGGAGAAGTGAAACACTTCCACGACAAGGAACAACTAAAGAATTTCATGGCGTCAAAGCCAACATTACACAGTATACTAACAAATATCTTAGAGAGAGACCAAAATGACCTGAACTCCACAAATGCGAACAGAAAAACCCACCAAACAGGACAACCAATTAAACATAGGAGAAAAAATTGTAAACAGTAGTACATAAAAGTCATGTCAACAATAACGCAATACATTTCAAGTATAAATATCAATGTAAATGGACTCAATTCTCCAATTAAAGGAAGAAGACTAGCAGAATGGATAAGGAAACAAAACCCAACAATATGCTGTATACAAGAAACACATTTAACGCATAAAGAAACTCATAGGCTAAAAGTGAAAGGATGGAAAACAATACTACATGCTCCAGCAACTCAAAAAAAAGCAGGGGTAGCAATCTTGTTTGCAGACAGTCTAAACTTCAAACCAAGATTGATCAAACGTAACAAAGAAGGCCACTACATACTGCTCAAGGGAAAAATTCAGGATGAAGAGGTAACACTCATAAATATGTATGTACCCAACACGGGAGCAGCAACTTATATAAGACAAACCTTAATGGATGTGAAAAATCTAATATCCAATACTACAATCTTAACAGGAGACCTTAACACCCCCCTATCTGAAAAGAATAGGTCAAGCAGACAAAAAATTATCAAAGAAGTAGCAGAACTGAAACAGAATTTGGAACAACTGGACTTAGTGGACATACACAGAGTGTTCCACCCAACCTCTTCAGAATACACATTCTTTTGAGCTGCACATGGAACATTTTCTAAAACAGACCACATATTAGTCCACAGGTCATGTTTAAGTATATGCAAGAAAACAGAAATTATCCCATTCATACTACCTGACCACAGTACAATGAAATTGGAAATAAATGGCCAAAGAAACCATAAAAACTCCAGAAATACATGGAAATTAAACAACACCCTTCTAAGCAACCAGTGGGTTGCAGATGAAATTAAACAAGAAATTAAACAATATCTAGAATTCAATGAAAACTTTAGCACAACCTACCGAAATTTGTGGGATGCAATGAAAGCAGTTTTTAGAGGGAAATTTATAGCTTTGAACTCACACATTAAGAAAACAGAATGGGAACAAATAAATACTCTCATGCAGCACCTAAACCAACTAGAAACTGAAGAGCAAACGAAATCCAAAGCCCAAAGACGGGAGGAAATTACAAAGATAAGAGCCGAGATTAATGCAATTGAGATGAAGAAAACAATACAAAAAATTAATGAATCAAAAAGCTGGTTTGAAAGATTAAACAAAATTGATAAGCCCCTAGCTAACCTCATCAAAAAGAGGAAAGAAAGGACTCAAATTCAAGCAATAAGGAATGACACAGGTGAAATTACTACAGACCCAGCAGAGATTCAGAGGATCATTTATAGCTACTTTGAAAATCTTTACTCTCACAGAATTGAAAACTCAGAAGAAATGAACAGATTCCTAGAAAAGTACAAATTACCAAAACTGAATCAAGAAGATATAAGTAATCTCAATAATCCAATAACAGCCAGTGAAATATGGAATGTAATAAAAGGCCTGCCAACAAAGAAAAGTCTGGGATCTGATGTATTCACCACTGAATTCTACCATAAATTTATAGAAGACATGATCCCAATACTCCTAAAACTCTTCAGTGAAATTGGAAAGGAAGCAATTCTTCCAAAAATCATTCCTAGAGGCAAGTATTACACTGATACCCAAACCAGAGTGAGATGCAACTAAAAAAGAGAACTTCAGGCCAATTTCTCTCATGAACATAGATGCAAAAATCCTCAATAAAATCCTTGCCAATAGAATGCAACAAATCATCAAGAAGATTATACACCGTGACCAGGTAGGATTCATGCCAGGGATGCAAGGATGGTTCAATATACACGAATCTATAAATGCAATACACTATATCAATAGAGCCAAAACTAAAAATCACATGATTGTCTCAATTGATGCAGAAAAGGCCTTTGAAACAGTTCAACACTCATTCATGTTCAAAGTCCCACAGAAAATAGGCATAGAGGGCCTCTGCCTCAACCTGATAAAAGCCATCTATGATAATCCAACAACTAACATAATTCTAAATGGGGAAAAACTGAAATATTTTACTCTCAAATCTGGTACAAGACAAGGATGTCCTCTATCACCACTCCTATTCAACATAGTTTTGGAAGCATTAGCTATAGCTATTAGACAAGAGAGAGAAATAAAAGGAATAAGAATAGGTAAGGAAGAAATAAAACTGTCACTATTTGCAGATGACATGATAAACTACTTGAAAGACCCAAAACACTCCACCAAAAAGCTACTAGAATTAGTACACAAATTCAGTAACATAGCAGGATACAAAGTCAAAACACAAAGTCAATAATATTCCTCTACACAGATAACAAGCATACTGAGAGAGAAATTAGAGAAATAGTACCTTTTATGATAGCACTGAAGAAAATGAAATACATAGGCATTAACCTAACTAAGGAAGTAGAAGACCTTTTCGATGAAAACTACAGTACTCTGAAAAAAGTGATTCTAGAAGACCTCAGAAAATGGAAAGATATTCCCTGCTCCTGCATAGGAAGAGCCAACATTGTGAAGATGACCATACTCCCTAAATTGTTGTACAGATTTAACGCAATTCCTATAAAAATACCAACAACATATCTCACAGATCTGGAAAAATCATTCCTAAAATTTGTCTGGATCCAAAAAAGACCCAGAATTGCAAAGACAATTCTGGGCAACAAAGGTAAGGCAGGAGGCATTACAATTCCTGACCTAAAGTTATACTATCAAGCTACAGTAATAAAATAAGCATGGTATTGGAAAAAAAAATAGACCTGAGGATCAATGGAGTAGATTAGAAGATGCAGAAGCAAATACAAACACACTCAGCCAACTTATCTTTGACAAAGTGGCCAAACGAGTTTACTGGAAGAAAGACAGCCTCTTTAATAAGCGGTGCTTGAAAAACTGGCTCTCTACATGTCAAAAACTAAATTTTGACCCAAGTCTATTACCATTCACTAAACTAAAGTCAAAATGCATTAAAGATCTAAATATTAAAAGAGAAACATTAAATGTCCTGGAAGAGAAAGTGGGAGAAAACTTTGACGACATTGGGGTAGGCAAAAAGTTCATGGACAAAAGTCAAAATGCACGTTTAACGCTTGAAAGCATCAATAAATGGGACCTCCTTCGGCTAAAAAGTTTTCTCAGATCAAAAGAAATTACCAACAGAGTGAAAAGACAACCCACAAATTTTGAAAAGATCTTTAACTAATAAGTATTCAGACAAAGGTCTCCTATCTAGAATTTATAAAGTACTAAAAACCAGTAGGGTCCCAAAATTCAAAGACCCAATACAGAAATGGGCATCTGAGATGAACACAAACTTCTCAGAGAAAGAAATTCAGCAAGCCTACAGATACATGAAGAAATGCTCCACATCACCAGCCATCCATGAAATGCAAATTAAAACAACATTTAATATCATCTGACCCCAGAAAGAATGGCTATAATAAAGAAATCAACCAACAACAAATGTTGGAGAGGCTGTGGGGAAAAAGGAACCCTTCTCCATTGCTGGTGGGAATGCAGATTGGTGCAACCATTATGGAAAGCGGTGTGGAGGCTTCTCAAAAAACTAGAACTGGAAATCCCATTCAATCCAGTTATCCCCCTACTGGGAATTTTCCCAGAAAAACTGCAAACATCATATCGTAGTGATATCTGTGCACCTATGTTTATACAAGCCCAATTTGTAATAGCCAAATTTTGGAAACAACCGAAATGCCCATCATTTGAAGAAAGGTGGAAAAAGATGTGGTATTTTTATACAATAGAATATTACTCATCTATAAAGAATGATAAACTGGAGGACTTCATATATGAATGGATGTACATTGAACATATACTCATAAGTGAAATAAACCAGACCTACATGTGTAAATATCATATAATCTCCCTAGTGTAAGAAATCTAAAGAAGAAATAAAAATGGAAAGAAATAACACAGCTGAATGGAAATCAAAGACTTATGGATTAAACAACCAAGTGACTGGAAGCAGAAAAGAGAGGAAAAAAGAGAGCAGAACCATACTCTCATGTACACAGGATGAATTTGATATTGGTCCTAGGAAACTTCAAAAAGTTTTCCACATTGATGATAGCATCGTGCAACACTGGAACCATGATTGGAATATGTGTTATGCTGATCTTTTACATGTATACTGCTTCCAATATAAACTCAGTTACTGCTATACTCCCTTCTGAAGTAAATGGTTGATCAACAAAATAGGGTTTTAAGTGAAAGTAAGAGACTAGGCAAAATGCCACACGCTTGATAGGCTACAATTTTGTACATCCTTGGATTTCTAAACACCTGCGGAAAAAGGGGAAAATGATTTTATCAAATTCTAAAGAGATTTATTAGAATATCAATGATTGACAGAAAATACCAATTGCAAGATAAGTGTAAGATGTTTGATACTCAGAAAGACAGTGATGTTGAGCTCAATTGCCTGAGTTATAGAGTAATAGTATCATGAATCTTTTCTGCTGGAGATTTGAGAATGTAAGTTAACAGTCCAAAAATTGGAGAAAAGAAGGGTTATGAGGATAGCCAATATTTTGGCCTTATCCCTTCAAGGTCAGTGAGGACTCAGGACATAAGAGAACCTGTGCTGTATCATCCTATAACTTGGAGGTTTCCCCAATTTTCTGTTTAAGCAGATTAAGGGACCTCAGAGAAAAGGGATAAACGAAGTATAGTGTGCCTAAGAAGAGCCACCTAGAGAGAGAACATTCTCTCAGGCTCTCACAGAGAGCAAACTGGTCGAGCAATGGCCGTGACTCATCCCGATGGCTGACACTGGCAACATCTCTACAAAACATTGTATAGGGTTCCAAAGTTAATCCTGAGGGGATTTGACTCTGGAAGATACAAAAGATCAATGATCTATTATACAGGTCGGGCCTTAACTTGCCCTCAATCACCCAGCAGAAAAGCTTAATTATGAGACATAGAATGCAGAGCTAGACCAGTATGATGAGCTGTAAGAGGTTTATACCAACAGCCTCCAACAATGCCAGTTTTACCGGTATCCCACTACAATTATGGAATGTTAGACTATATATACAACTACTCTCTCTTTGTACAAAGAGAAGATAAAATTTTTGCTGTTGTTGTAGTTGTTTTTGTTTTATTCCTCCCCTACTTATATAGATTAGAAAGTTTATCATGTCTACACACTGTGCTCTGTATAACTGCTATGAGGACAACAAAATTCAATGTATCAATTATTGTGAATGCACTACTAATGTGTTTTGAAACTATCATATTGTTATTTCCTATTAAAAAATTAAAATTAAAAAAATACT
The DNA here is from genome assembly GCA_004027915.1 of Capromys pilorides. Taxonomy (NCBI): domain Eukaryota; kingdom Metazoa; phylum Chordata; class Mammalia; order Rodentia; family Capromyidae; genus Capromys; species Capromys pilorides. The sequence goes on from PVKN010034422.1 coordinate 6,186, forward strand.
TCTGGAAGACAGTGTGCTCATAACTTAGGGACTCTGAGCCTTGTAAATCATTACAAAACACTCCATATTATGTTTTCTGTTTTACTGTCACCAGAGCATGGTAGTGTTTAGTCTCTCCCACAGTAACAGAGGAGCCTCAGAACTTGTCTTTGGCTTCTGACACCAGTCGTTAGCAAGGGTCTCTGCAAAGAAAAACATACAGGGCACTCCACAGTTCCACTTTCTTTTCTCCCTCCCTTTGACAGTTGCAGAACAATCAAATAAAACAAAGTACACAATAAGTGTTGGAGCTGAGGATAAAGTTGGCAATAATGTTTTATTACATATGCAGTATCTGAACCTGGAGTTGGCTTGCCAAGCAATAGCTGTAACAGAGGAGGCAGATGTTTTGAATCAGGAAAGACTTTGGACAAGCCGAGGGACTGAATCTGAGTGCCTTCAAGGTCAGCTATTAGACTTGTAGGTGGTCCATTTCATCATCCATAAAATGGATTAAGTCTTCACTACATGATTAAGTATTCTATGCTCGACAGAGTTATAGAACTATGTGACCACCTATAAAAAATATTTCATAAACTACTGAATGAAAAAGAGCTGTAAAAACTGTTAAATTGAGGAATTATAAACTAATACTTTGGGTCAAATGAAACTATTTCTTTAATAAAAGATATAAATGCATTTGGTGCCTCTTCTTTCCTATGTCCTTACAATCTCCTTTCTTCAGAAAATGGAAATGGAAATGAAAACCCAGAAGTGCAAGGAGAGCTTTGTCAAGATTTTGGTACAAGTTCAGAGAAAATACAAATTGTTGCTAAGGCCATAAAAACTACCTAGCAGTAAAATTGCATTTTGGGTATACCAAAAAATATCTGCTTCTTAAAAATTCTCACCAGCATGAAGGATTCAGTTTAAGACATCACCTTTTAGAACACATGAACAAAAAGCAAAGATAAGAACTCCATGCAAGAGCAACACACTGATTAACTCCACAGAAGAGTACAGTTATCTGAGTGGATTAAAGAAAAGGGATAATTCATTGAAGCCACCGCCAAGATGAAGAGCAATTATTATCCACAAAACTTTCAAAGGTAGAAAGCAAAGCAAGGAGATGAACTATTTAACACAATCAGGAAGATGGTGACTTACAATAGGTAGAAATGAGAGAAAAGAAAATTTGGGAAAATGATTTTTATTAATTAAAAAACTAATATGAAGGTCTCTAAATAACCTGAGGTAAGATGTATTGAATGTCTTTATCAAGGTGGTTCTATCTCTAATACACGAAGGAGCACATTTTGTCTCAGAAAATTCACTGGACATGAAAGTCAATGTACTTGATTTTTTTTTTCCAACGCCAAAGATTGTATAATCTAGGATTGCACCCTACTGTTGATCTACATCTTCAGTTATAGACTTGATTATTCTTAGACCCATTTTAAAATTATACATATAATAAAAAATCAATTTTACAAGAGGTTTTCAGTGACTCACACTTGCTTTTGGAAATCTCAAAGCATGATAGCTGAGAATCGCCACGTTAACTACAAGTGAATATTTTTTGCCATTTATCCAATGTTTACTGACCACCTACTATGCGATGAGCATAGCACTGTGTACTTCATTTATATCATGAAATCTAGCACCAATCACTCTATTATTTCTCATGCTTCTGATTATTAAATCTTCACTTTGAAATTTGCCATGTTGGTTTACTATCCAAAAGAAATAGTAAGCTCCTTCAGAAAGGATTTTTCTCTCACTGCAGTGGACCCTGTTACCAACTCTATGTTTGAATATTCAACAATCTCCCATTCTCCCAGCACAATGACAAAATAGGGGCAGGTGGCCAGATGTCTGAGTTCCAGTGAGTTTATTATTAATGCTTCACAATGTCAAAACTCCCTGATCTTTTCGTAGGTGTCAGGAAGTAATACTCAGATGAAAATGTGAATGTACTTTTTCCTCAGATAATTAAACAAATCCTAAAGTTGCAAACAGTATATCAAAGTCCAATATCTACAAGTGAGACAGTATCAAGACTCTTCAGGCACAGACAAATCTGAATTATGAAAGATGGTCATTAGCCATGCCCACATCAAGTATGTTAGATAAATCCCAATGACATCCTAGCCAGGGTAGAAAATGGTGATGGATTTTTCTGGTCCTCCTTTCTTTGTGTTGTGTGCATAAGACTACTTTATTTCCAACAGTTGATCAATAATAAGCATCTATAGCATAGTAAAGACCAGAAAATTGCACTATTAATTCTGTCTTTCAGCCTAGAAAAGACCAGCTATAGAGAAGTTATGCTTCCTGCTGTATGCCAAATATCCACACATGTTCTCTACAGTGTGTGCTTTAAATTACTTACTGAAATGGATATTTGTCTTTACAAAGAAATAATAGTTTCCTTGTGTCTCTCAGTAACAGGAAAAATTTCCATCCTTACTAGGATAAGATTAAAAAGCTAATCAGCATTGCGGTCTCTGCGAGTCTGCAGATGTGTGCTCCTTGAATCCACATGGATTTGGATTACCTGGCGATATTTGAACTGCCCTTTCTGCTCTGCTTGTACGTTTGCTTAACACTTTGTTCAGCTTTATGTTTAAGTGACTCTGACAGCTTCTAACTAAGGAGCCACATGCTCTGGCTAGCTGTTTGGGCCAAAGATTTCAATGATTTAAAAATAATCTCTTATTCACTTTGTTTTGATGTGGCAATCCCTGTAGATGGGAGGAATTCCAAATGAAGAGCAAAGGGGTGTGTGGTGTGTAAGCTGAGCCTATGTTCGTACAGAACTGTAGGCTCTCCTGAGGTGAACTGATCAGCCAACCACCTACCCTCAATGATAGAGAGGCATTCTTTGAATTGTACTTATTTATTCCCATATTGGAGACCAAATTTGTTAGAGGAAGGGGAGCCCATGTCAAATTGTTTTTCCAGTCCTTCAGTGTTCACTGCTATATGTGAAACAGTAGATATGTAGGGAAAGTTCAAATTGCTGTCCTCAATGTGTGGTTAGGCATCTTGGGGCCAAGTCTCTACCAGGACCTGATGCCTTGAGCATTGCTGTAGGTCCTCACCAAGACTTGCTGAGTGATCCAAATACCAACCTGTTTCTCATTCCACTCAATGCCAAGCCATGGGTAGAGGAGTAAACAGAGTTAATAAGAGATGAAAAGAAGGATTGCTGAGCCACACTGAGGAGTTAGAGAACACGAATTTGTGGCAGAACTAATCAGTGTGTTTTTAAAAATATCTCTAACAAAACTTGGCAGCCTGAGAAACACAGAGAGAGAGAGAGAGAGAGAGAAAGAGAGAGAGAGAGAGAGAGAGAGAGAGAGAGAGAGAGAGACAGAGACAGAGACAGAGACAGAGACAGAAAGACAGAGAGACAGAGAGACAGAGAGAGACAGAGACTCAAAACATAATAAGAGAAAACAGATGGCGGCGGCAGGGGTTCCTCGGTAGGGCATTGCATTGTGCATGGAGTCATAAGCTCTCTGTCCTTTTTCTCATTTATCTGTTTAGTGTCTGCATTGGTTTCCCTTAGAATAATTCTCAGAAGTGAAAGGAACACTCTAGAACTAGACAAGGTCTCAGTGTCTAAAGGGGCCATAAAGCTCAGCATGACATTTTGTCTGAAATAGGTCGCCATCTGTCTTTTACTTTAAGTTTGAGCCCTGTCCATCCTGCTATAGTGCCCCTCTTCCACTGCTCACTCGTACTCAGGGTGGGCCTCCATATAACTTTACAATGAAAACCAAGACAATTTTGAAAGGGGAGAGAAAGGATGCTATTATTAATGAGATCCAGAATGGAATTTTTTACTTATATTGGGCTGTAGGTACATTTCTTTATGAGGGCTGCTTATTCCAGGAAGAAAAAAATGAATATCATGCTTTATGACTGTGCTGATATAAAGATAAATGTAATACTGGCTGAACATGTTATGCTAATTCTTACATGCACTTATCCTTTTGATTTCAGAAGGAATCAAAACTAAAAAGATTTTGTGGACTCCTACAACTACGTTCATGCCCTAGGCCTTCTGCTTGCTGTATGACAGAGAAGCCAGCTCTGCAAGCACCAGGATCACAGACAGGAATGGCTACTCTATAGATCTAGGATTGCATTCATAAAGGCTGTGCCCAATAGGTTCCATGTTTCTGTGTGGGTGCTAAACCTCTGGTCTGTGTAGGAGGTGATGAATTACTAGAACTATTATAATCTGCAGTTTGGAGCAGAAAAAAAATAACATGTGAGATGATGACAACTAGATCTGGATGTCTAGTACAAAGACTGAGAATGGGGTTGAGTGTGTGGCAGACAGAGGCAAATTCTAGAAGGCTTCACCAGAAAGCCTAGCAGAGGTCGGAGTGAGGTGGGAGACTTGACAATGGCCAAGATGTGCTTCTATGTAAAGTGAGTGTTTGAATTTGAGTCAAACCCATTACAGATCTTCAGCCTACAGCAACAGTAGAAAGATCTCCAGTGAAATTGCAGGCCACCTGAGGAGCTGTGCCTTGGTGGCAGGGACATTAGGTGCTCCTAAAGCTTGTCAAAAGTCCACAGGCCTGGAAGGTGGTTACTGCAGCATGGACCACAGGTCTTGTCCTCAGATTGACTTGTAACAAGGTCTACTTTGCTGTTTCATATCTTCCTTCATGGAAGAGACAAACACAGTCTTGTATAGGAGGTAAGTCACATTATTTTCACAAATAATTTTACATGGTGTGAGAGCTAAGCTCTTTAACTTAGCTACAAACTTTTGCAAAACTATTTTATCTTATATATGACTGTAAATCAATAGAGTTGAATCTCCTTCATTTTTAATTTTCACAAAATATCTTTAATTTTTAAATGATAATTGAATATATTTATGCAATGTGCTAAAGTATATTATAAAGAGTACCTTGTGAAATTATTAAATCAAAGTAGTTAACATATCCATTACCTCACATGCTTATTTTTCATTGTGCACACATTAAAATATACTCTCTAGCAATTCTGAAACATGTCATATTATGATTAACTTTAGCCACTATGTAGTACAATAATCTCAAGAAATTATTCTTCCATTGTCATTGAAACTCTTTAGCCAACATCTCCACATTTCTGTCTCTGCTGCTCTACTTCCTGTAACCACTATTCTCTTCTCTACCTCTATGACCTTGTTTCAAAAACTCCAAGTAGTCGTAAAATCTATTATATCTAGGGAACCTACCAGCTAGTGAGGAGAAGAAACATTGTTCTACAGACTCAGACTCTTTGGGTCTCAGCTTCTTCATTATGAAGATTTTGTGTTGTCTTTGTTCTGAAATACCATGACTCAGTGGTGTTCCAAATTTCTCGTTCAAGGAGAATATGCAGCCACAGAGGAAAGTGTTCGATGATGCTTAGTGTGCCTCGGGAGAGTCACCTAGAGAGAAAATCTCTCAGACTTTCATAGACAGCAAATTGGTGAAGCAATGGCCATGACTCATCCAGATGGCTGACACTGACAAAAGATCTACAAACCGCTGTATGTGGTTTCAGAGTAAATCCTGAGGAGATTTGATTGACCTTATCAGTTACGAAAGTTTTATATATATATATATATATATATATATATATATATATATATATTTTTTTTTTTTTTTTTTTGTT